>KB672802.1:417176-440029 GCA_000349145.1 Anopheles dirus | reverse complement strand
AAACTGGCAGTAATACGTGTGGAAACGGCGTTAAGATGTAATACATTATGCACAAAATAACTTTCCTGTTGCCAGTCACAAGATAAACATGAATGAAAACAATTACAAAGATGCTCCAGCAGTCGAGCAGTTTGGCGCTGCGCGATTTTGGCAGATTCTGCAGAAACTGTGCTACGTCGAGCGCCAATCGCAACGTGAAAATCGCGGTACGTCTGGAAACGGCTTAAGCGGTGCAACGAAGAATCCACATCGTAAACTGGCACGATCGGAACAGCTAAGCAGTGGCCAGAAGTAATTAATTCAAGCTTTTTAATCGAACGCATCATGAATCCAGAGCAGGTTTGATGAGTCTGCCACACCGTAAATAATCGTATATGCATCCACCAACGCATTCCTACCTTACTGTCTAGTTCCAGTTGCTGTCGAAGATCATAAAAAGCTACCACATAGGAGTGGTTCAGCTTGATTGCAAATGCCACGATCGACTGGAACAGAAAAACACAGCTGGAGGGCGTGTTAATGTCAGATTTATTCAACGATCAAAATTTTTCTCTTTTGCTCGCTCCGGTCACCCACCACACACCGCATCCTGGAATGCTCTCTCCAGTAACAACAAACGGCTTTTTTGTTGTAAAATTGATCATTCGTTATGTTAACGGTGACAGATCAGAGTTTTACAGCGCTCTCGCTACTTTGTTGTAGTTTGTACCGCTTGTTGCCATTTCCGTTTCCATAACAATGCTTCTGTTTGGGTGTTTCTCTTGTTTCTCACGACTCGACCAGTGCGTCGGCACACTGTCTGGCAATTTGTAGCCAACGATCAACCATGCGCGACATTTTTATTTCCACCGCTCTGCATTCGCGTTGGTTCTTTTCTTCGGGCCGCGCAGGAACAGCAACAAAAAGCCATTGCGACTTGCACCCTCATCTCAATTAACGTGCTCAACATCTCAGAAAGTAATAATGGTGCATTTTTTTATTATTTAATTTGTCTTCCACTGTGTACGTGTGCTGCACACCACCCGAAATTAGTATGCAATTATTCCATTCATTCGGTCGCCTCGATCGGCGGCGGGTGACTGGACAGGGAGTGCTCGTATGAGTCGGCTTTTCAGAGATTTCGCTGCAGAGTTCTCGACATGAATCGCAGATTTTTATTCATGGTGTGCAGACGGTCTCCATGGTGCGATTTAATGATCACTAGCCCGGGGCACTCAGGGTCATACCACGGAGGAGTGGATTTCAATTTTCCACTTGCCTCATGGTGAGAGTAATGACCAGCGGCATGAGGGGCAAAACAAATCAAAACAAATCTGCAACTGACGCACTGACGTTTTCACTGTCAACGTACGAGTAATTCGGGATGCTAAATTTTGGTTTGTTTTGCAACAAAGTTTTGACTTACTCATATTTTCTGAGTAAGTAGAAGGCTAGTGAATATAGCACCAATACAGCACCAACACCAATTCATATGATCAATGTTTTTTTTTTATATTGCTTACGCTTTCCTGTCTCGAGCAACATTTTCGAGGTTGAATTTGAAAGTACCTACAAAACAACCGAATTGCACAGAAGCAATAAATTCTTCATGCTACGCTTGCTACGCAACAAAAGAACTTAAACATTTTAATAATACCCGCACCAATGAGTAAAGGTTATACGTTTGCTTGTTTTCATTTGATTCCAATGGTGAAATCCGAACAGGAAAGTTCATGCCCGACAGCGGTGTACTTGGGAAGCGTTAATTATCACAGGAAGGTTAACCCATAGCTGTGCAACGCTGATCGAATCCGGCGGTCAGTAAATCCGAGAAGCGAAAGGTAGTGAGTGTGGGAAAATTGCTCACAAGTAAAGCCAAAACAAAATCACTTTCAACGATAAAATCTCCATCAGATTGCGGTCCGAGAACGAGTGTCATTAGAACGCTTATCGAGATTTGATTGATTGACGATTCCATCAATCGCTCTAATGTACGTCGACTCCCCTCCCTCCGGTTCGTGGCCGTGTCTTACGGTTGATGCATGCATATCTTGCGAGTGGGTGGTTGCGGCGGCTTCGCAGCGGGTCAACACAATCATGCTTGGAAACCACATTCTATCCCCCATGGCACCCACGGGTTTACGCTGCTCGTAGCGCATACGAGATGGTTTAAAAATAAACCTTCATTTATGCCGTATTCTCCCGCCATGCTCTTGATCCGATCTACGGTTGATTGGAACACGATTGCATTAATTAATTAAACAGCGAGGAACGGCCCGCGGAGGAGGCTACTCTCGCCCGCCGGCAATACGTTCGTCCGTACGATCGGTTCATCAAGATCACTGCATGTTGATTAGGCGACGGTGTGCTCGGTTATTTAGTATAATTTTATGCTCAACCTGACACCAAGTGCGGACACTTTAGTGAGCTCCGGTAGGCTCGGTCAAACCACCTCTACCCTGCTTCTCTCACTGGTTGTTTTCCGTTTTGTTTTTCATTGTAATTTTGTTTTGTCTCGCCGGACGTATTTCTAATACGGTGCAGTGTAATCACAGCGATAAAAGAGCAATTTGCGCTGAGAAAACAAATGCATACATGCATTTTATTAATTTTAATATTCCAAACGAAGCTAATAGCTAAATTGGTGCACAAAAGCAACCGTGCGAGTCCCGTCACTTTTTAAAATGATTGATAATCAAGAGCGATTTGTAGTTTGACCTAGTAGTAGGACAACACAACGGACTGTAATTATTCAGTTAAACAGAAATGACGATCTTTAAACCTGACCGAACAGTCATGTACAGAGTACGATACTCTTGTTATCCAATCGAGAAAATAAATTGATGCGATCATTTATATTCGTTAAAAACTGTTTACTGTGAATTGTTCCGTGATGTAATCTGGCATGAATCAAGACACATCTATCAATAACGCAAAATAAAGTGATTTATTTCATCGCGAGGGGTTAGTTTTACGTGTTAATAAATGAAGATCCTTTATATGACTGACCATTTTCAATTCAAAAATAAATAACTTTCACGAGAAATGAGAAGAAATCATAAATTTTCATTTTTTTTCAATCATGTTTTAGTTACGGTACCCGTCAAGAGATGGCGCCACCGGTTCAAATTTACTAGTGTATTTTTTCAGTTACTGCAATGTTATATTTAAAGCGTTTTTACACCACGATTTCAAAAATCTTGTCAATAATTGAAAATTCTATGACAATGTTGACTAATAAAGCACATAAAAAATGATTTTCTGTCATTCGTTTGTTGTAAAATGACATATTTTTCTTAAGTAAAATAAAATCATAACTTTTCGAAGTTTAACGTTAAACTCTTATTTTGACAAAGGTGAAAAAATGTTCTAGTAAGACGTAACGTATGAAACTTCTCTATAAAAAATCAAGTTGATTACACTTTAACAATTGAAATGTTATCAAATTATTTCGAAACTTGTTCACACGTTCATCATCGGGTAATCATTGATCATGCACTTTATTTATGATCACATCCGAGATCCCTGCGTGCAAAAGCTGCTCACTGAAATCTCCACCTACTACGCATACATCAAACGAGGGAGGGAAATGACTGTAGTATGAAAAAATGGACGCCTCTTCCGGTCTGTGATGTCATGCATGCAAGCTGGGCATCGTTAGCCGCATCAGCACCGCCGTGGTTGCTGGAAGCAGTAGCAGCCGCCTATTTGGCTACTCTCGACTGCTGCCGGACAGTGTTGCATGCCGCGCCGCGCCATGCCGTGCGTGTGTGTGTGTAGAATGAATTATACGACAGTGTCAAAGCTTAATCAAGTGTAATAGCTTTTCACGGCAGGCAGGCGCAACACACCACACCAGGCAGCGAATGGCCGCGCGGAACATGGCACACGGCTGGAAGAGCAGGTCGAAAAGAGAGTTCCCATTTCCTGGAGCACTTGTGAGCACCAACAGAACCGGAGGCCGTAAAGCAGCACGCGCAATCGGATGGCACGGACGGGGAACGGCCTGCTCGCGAGTGTAAACGCATGCAAACCCATCTGCTACCCAAACACTATTGTCGCTGGGATGCGAATACCGAGAACGATGATGCACACTGGTAGGAAGCGCTGGTTAGAAAAACGTAGCGACCACATTCACGCGGGAATAAATTAAACGAGTTTATTATTAACTGTCACCAGCTAACCATGCCGAAGTCGCGAAAGGAACCGAGGGAGAGAGAAAGAGAGAGAGATAGACCGCGCGTTTGACCGGGATTGAAAGCATGGCATGCAAACGGTGGCGCGGCAACGGCCTTCGTCCTGCTTCTTCCGCGTGCTGCAAATCTACATGTTCACTGCAATAATACACCGTCTGGGAATCGTTGAACCGGCAGGATGAACCACTCGCGGCCCGGCGGGGCGGCCAAACATACGTAAAACAGGCTGTTCTGTCTCTGGCCGGCAAATCCCACCCGCCGCGGTGAGGTGATAATTGGAATAATAATTGCATTTTATGCAGCGTGTCCCTCCGGGTGGTTTCGTTCCAATCAGCTGTTTCCAGAAAAGGGCTGTTGCAGCATCGGTTGACTCATCGTTTTAATTGCACGTAGGAGCATTTCGTTTCACAACATCCAAAGGCACAGTGAGCAAATAAGTACTGCTTGAAATGTTTCATTTTTGGTTGAAACTTTCATAAACATGTGCTAAAAGCATTCTAACCTCAAATGTCAGTAAAAGCAAAAAAGAGCAGCCCGCAATGGGTAGAAAGAAGACGGAATTCAAATTTCAAGCCAAACATGCTAAACCCATTCTAGCTTGTTAGTGAAAGTTTTCAATTGGCACGTGCCACTCGTGGGGAGGTAGTATAAGCGCACTCAAAAGTGGTTTCCTCCACGATTTAGTCTAATCGATTGTTGAGCTCCACCGACCAAGGGGTAATTGACTTCAATTAAGATACAAATGCTTTTTACGATCGACTTCTTGCACCGGAGGGCGAAGTGCAACCGCGGGTGTGCAGCGCGCGATGGATGATAAACCCCTCTTGAGACGTGTTTGCAAAACGCGGTGGCTGTGGGCCGTCGTAGGGCAATGTGCACGCAGATAGGTGGCAAATAATGGTACACGATCGTAGCGGCAAATAAAAGCAACTGCCTGTGGGCTGTTTTGTAACAGCTAGAGGAATTCTTTTTAAGCGGTAGCATTCGGAAAGTGCAACGCAGGCCATAAAGGATATCTTGGCAATAAGAAGCTAAAGCCTTGTGAGATAAACAAATATGTGCCTTTTAGTAGTAAAATATGATTCCTTTTTCCTTCAAATAGAATAAAACCACAATCTGAAAGAACCAATTTTTAATAATGTTTAGAAACCAACCACGTGGTTTCCTCTAACGCTTAGCACATATATTTTGACAAACAACGTACCTCATCATGTCACGCTCTCCACAAAAGGCGGACAAACAATGTCAAACATGACAGCTTCGCGTCGGCATGACTATGCGTCATCCAGTGCACAAGATCGCGTTGCCACGACGAATGGCCACGATATACGCCTCAACGTATGCAGGGCTCTCCCGAGATTGAGATGTCGATTTGCGTAGTCCTCCTCTTTCACCACACACGTTTTGTGTGCACGTATCGAGCCGACGAACGCTAACAACACGAACCGTCATTGGCCTTTACTTCCACTCCACAAACCCGACACTGGAGTCCGTGTCGTTCTTGACTTTTACAAGCACCGCGCGTCCGACCGACCGACTTCCCCGTCACCGCACACAGGCTAACGCATCTCATCCGACGCCCCGTTCCAGCGCCGTGTCTAATTTCAATTTAAATTCAATCACGGGTTTCACTCCGCTGCATGCTGCAGGCTCAAGTTCATTCCGGTATCCATGTGACCTGGCATCGGAGATGGATTGTCGGTTCTATTTCTGTTAGCTGTAACGCTACGTTGATGTAGTCTAATCGAAGGAACAAGGAACACTTTTGCGCAAAGGTTATAGCTTTGAGCTTGTTTAGGCAATTACATTTGAAATTATGTGTGAAAAAAAACATTGACCAAAACCAACATACTTCATTTGCTTTTCATATTGACTAAGAAAAATTGAATAGAGTAATCAGAATAAGACCTTAGAGATTTCCAGTGACAGATACTGTATCCGAGGGACAAGTCCTAGTATCGGAATCCCAAATTACAAGGTTGCCTCGACAGTATCTGCTAAATCTTGGCACGCACTAGCTACCAGCTGTGCTGGAGCGAATGTAATGCATCCCATTTAGTGGCAAGTGCTAGATTTAAGCCGCTTTATCTTCGTCCAACTAATTGAGGACATCTTTTCCGTGTGCAGCCTACATGGAGTGCTCCACTTGCGCTGACATTCGGATCGTAACTGGATGGTCCGGTATAAATACCGACCGTCTCTAAATAGTCTAATCCGTAGCACCGGAGTGGTCAGTTTGGTTCGGTTCTATCATACGACAGCAGTGCGTCCGGACCTGTGTGCCCTTCTGGCAGTGAAAATCGTAAATACGAAAGATGTCCAGGAAGATCGCTTCGTGGTGGGTTGTTTTTTTTCTCTCCTAATACAAGTGTTATGCAAATTATAGTTCGAGTTCTTCTTTTCGTGCAGCTTTCTAGTGGCGATCGCGTTCGGTTGCACATTCGGACGAAAGCTGGAGTGCAACGAGCAGCGCGAGACGGAGTGCGAAATCTCCAACTTCACGATTGTGGAGTCGATGGATCTGTCCGAGTATGAGTTCCCGGATCATCCGCATCTCGCGTTCGGCACCTATCCACACTCGGACGACTCGACGTACGTCGTTACGATTGGCAAGGAGCTAGCAGATCGTCTGCAGTCGACGGAGAAACTCGAAATCCAAAACGTGTCCCTCCAGTCGATGGTGCTCTGGACGAACCTGCGAACGCTGGACGCATCGCACAATTACTTCTTCGAGCTGATCGTCGAACCGAGCCACAACTATCAGCTGCGCGAGCTGAACCTCAGCTACAATCGCTTCCAGTCGATCGACTTCGTGCAAGCGCTCCCGGCCCTGCGCACGCTCGACCTCAGACACAACTATCTGGAGTCGCTGAGCTTTTCGCTGTTCGACATGGCCACCGAGCTGTGGAAGTTGAACCTGGCCAACAACCGCATCCAGACGATCTCGACCGATGGGTCACTGCATCTGCCGCGCCTCGCGACCCTGCTGCTGCACGACAATCTCCTGAGCGTGCTGGACGCCAGCGAATGGCGGTTCAGCATGCTCCACGAGCTGAACGTGGCGCGCAATCGGCTGCGCTATCTGAGTATGTGCGAGGTGAACCACTCCTTCCCGCACCTGCAGACGCTCTACATGGACGAGAACCGTTGGGAGTGCGGTCACCTGAACGCCACCATCCGCCAGCTCCACCAGCTCGGCGTCAAAGCGATGGCTTACTACGACACAGAGGACCAGGAACACTGCTCCAAGTCCATCGACGAAATTTGCTGCTACTAATCGGCCGGACCCAGCAAATAACATTGTTCCACTTTGTCGCACTGCACCTTGTAGCTGTGTATTCACCTTTGTCACGCAATGCACTAATAAATTGAGCAATACTGACTGCGTTAGCTATGACCAATCAATCCGTTCAATGCATCTCTAAACATAATTAATTACTCATCGAAGTCATCGCTGTCGCTCACATCATGCAGATTGCTGCTACACAAACAGCAATCGTCTTATCAGGGATCTTTGGGGTCATTGAAGGCATAAGGCATAAGGAGGAAGGAATTTCTTTGTCTATCAACTGTACCGAATGCCCTTTTCTAGATAGAGGCTAAGAACGAACAGACTTCGCATTAATCAATCTTTGCATGTTGAAAAACAGCGTGTATTTCTAAAAAAAAACCCGTACACATACTCCGTCTATATTTATCGTGGAGTAGCCATCTTAAGTGCAGCACGACAGCCTTGCAGCTACTAAACCTGTCTAACATGGAAATGCAATTTGTCAGCGAAAACCTTCACCAGACAAAAACAAATACAACGAACAATATAATCACGACAAGTGCGAAAAACAAGAGTGATTTTGTTCGAGTCGTTCAAGCGGTTCAAGGTAACAGTTGGCTTGTTCCATAAATCCAATAAATAAATAGGCTAAGTTGAATTGAAAATTCAACAGGTCATAGTTACAAAAATTTAAATTGTAATAAACCTTTAAATACTTTTAAAACGTTTTGTGCCGAAATGTTCATTCTTTATGTTCATTCCATTTCAGAAAAGTGAAACACCCAAAACGTTCAAAACATTCTTACACATTAAGGTTTCGGGCAACGGAAAACGAAGTCAACGTGAAACACCCAGACTATGTTGCACGTCTTCTATCCATCCAACATGTGTGCAGAAAGAGATAGAGAGGATTTTTTTTTTTTAAACTCTAAGCGATGTCATCTGTCTTATATCTTTCGCCGTTACCGCCATCAGACAATATCCGAAACGTGACAGTGTGTGTAGAATAGAAACATCCGCTTCGAAAGTGGTTTTCTCGTGTCATAAAGCAGCAGAATTCCAACATCGTCCGTCCAATGGCGGAGTCGCCACACACGGCCAAGGAATGCCACACTCACCGAATATGCAAATTTGTTCGATTTCTGCGCGCACTATGCGCCATTTATCCGTCCGGGTGCAACTTTGAATTGTATATTTTGCACACAAATGGATTTATTTGCCGTGCCAGAAATAACCTTACAGAGCAGGGTCTGTAAGAAGTATTTTACAGAATAAAAATATTTCTTCTACACATTCTACAACAGCCAGTCTTAAAGTGAGTGATATCGATACTCTCTCATGCATAATATTAAACCAACGGCGTGTTTATTATTCTGCTTTGTACCGTGATTCCAACACAAAGTCTAAGCTAGTGGTCGTCGAAGTAAACACGAAATTAAAGAAATGAGCAGCGATTTATCATCAATTTAATATTTAAATTTTCAAATATTAATCGTAGGCGTCACCTAGCAAATTTGAAACACACAAAAAATCTGATGTCATACCGGGAGTCTAAGTTACACGAACTTAGCGAAAGGCTGCTCCGTTAACGGACGCCGCATTCCATACGTAGAATGCACACCTGCGCGAATCACCCGCTTCGCTAACACCAGTAAGAAGCTTAACCGTAAACGTAATTTCCAAATTATGGTAAGTTAACCTCTGCTTCTCCTCCTCACGTTGCTTGAAGTCCGCAACTTCCAAGCCTTCACGAGAACACGCGCAGCGATGACTCAACGCGAAAGTTGAATATTGTTATTTTATGCAACACCAGCATTGGTGGCACGCCAGCACCATATATTCTCCAGCTTCATTGTGTTCTCCAAAACGCTTGCTACTGACCGTTCGGCATGGCTTAGTTTTGCCCCGCCAAAAGATTTGGCTAATGATTTAAAAATTATAGATTCCAGGTAGCAGAGAGAAAGACACCACATAGGCTTGTCGATCGCCGGACAAGCCTTTGGGGATAAGAAACGCTTAAGGCAACGCCCCAGTATTGAGCACACGCCCAACTCATAGTAAAGTGGGGCCCTTAAAGGTAGTGCACGTGGTTGAACATTCTATTACACTGTAACTCAATGCCGAAAACGAGAAAAAAAACACAAACCCTAATGATGGATCGTTTACTATCGGATTGTTGCTTCGGCTTGTTAAGTTGGCTTGCAACCATCGTGTTGGCTACCAGAGGGAGTACAAATGGTACGAAGGTACGCAAAAAAACATTTCAAAGCGCCTAATTATGATAAGTACTAGAGTGCGAACCAATAGTCTGACTTGAAAGCATGAATGATAAATGACCGTAGTAAACTTTGATTCACTTGATATGAATTTTATGAGTTTAAAGCACAATAATTGATAGATTATTTAAATCATTCAAATCAATGTTACCGATATATGAGTATCAAATCCAAATTACTGAGTAAGATGCCTTTTGGCTTTATGTCCATCCAGCCCAAAGCATACACTTTACGCTTTGACGGCCGGAATTTAAACAACAATTTCGATCGTAAAATTCTCCAACGAAACGCGGCAATATGTGCTGCCACGAACGACCCATTCGATAAAACCATACCCCATTGGCCTAATTGACTTGCAGGATGCAGTTTGTTCTACCGCGCATACAGTCACAACCCCCAAAAAAAAAACGCGCAACCACATCCAATGAAACCGCCAAAGTTACCATACTTTCAACCAACTCTCTGGGCACCATGCCTGCATGGTGAGTAGGTCACATTGTTTTCTCGCACCAGCTCTACAAGAAAAAAACATATCTCACAAACTCCCAAGACGAAACCGAAAACGGCGGAACACTGCTCGATTGCGTAACGCGTTTGACCACCAGGACCGTTCCATTAAGCGCACACTCCTCTCGTCGGTCTGCTCAGGAAGTCCCCCCGTATCACAGGACGATGAAGCAAACATAAACAAATCTGAGCACCAATAATTCATCCATCTATTTCGGGCTTCTTTTTATTCGTCGCGCCAGCCCCAGCCATCGCTCCGCACGTTGATGAAAACCCACTGTAAAACCATAAACTACGCACAGCTCCCTCTGCCCTCCCCATTTTTTTCTCACGGAGACTCTCGAATGGTCTCCGCGATAAGATTGTGTGTTTCAAGTACCTTGACTGATTCACAAAAACAGTAGGTATACGGTAGAAAAAAGTCCACTGAACTGCAAACTGTACACAAACAAGGTGCGGTTTCCACGAGACTTGTCGTCGCCGTACAGTGAGCAATAGGGCAGTGTGTAAATAGCAAACCTCGAAGTTCTGGGTTACCGAATTGTCGGCCGAATGGAATGAGGCTGGACTGCGTAGCGAAAGTGAATCTACGTAAACGCCAACAGGCGTAGCACGTCCACGTACAGCTCTCACAACATTCGACGGCTCTAGGGTTAACCTTCGCGCCTGAAACACACTGCGCTCTAAAACCCTTTAAAGATAATGATTTATGAGATTTGGGTGCCTGAAAGCGAAGTGCCAGTGCAAAGTGCCACGAAGTCTCGGTGGAATCTCCCTCGGTGGAACGGCACATGGGTGCGCGAGATGTGGAATCCACCGATGTCGGCCAATCCTAACTTAGGCCTTCAACACACAGTGCAGCCGAGCGTGGCTTTGTCGAATAAACATAGGCGAAACGAAAAAAAAACAAAAGTCATAATTACATTCTCTTGAGCGCGAGCGAATGAACCCATCGTGTGCCATAGGCCACTTATGCAACGTGGTGTCGCAGCCCGGGCCTGTGTTAGATCTGATACTGGCCACCCATATTCCACCGACTTTAACTGCATCCCAAATTATGACTCATCGGATTTGGGCAGCCGCTTCGCTCGCTCGCAAGTGCTTTTGCGTTGCATCAAAAAGGTGCACAGGCAAGAGATGTAGGCAAGTGATAAATGTAGCGGAAAATGCCATCATCGCCACTCACATTCCACTCGGCCACATCCGTGTCAGAAGGGGTTAGTGGAGGTAAGGTGACGAAAATGAATATATAGTACCACTAGGAGTTATTTGGGATCCAGAAGCAGCAGGTCGAAGACGCACGATCGCTCACAAACCCAAACGTACGACTGCATTTAATGCACGCGTTGCACTTCGACGGTCCTACACCAGAGGGCAGCACATGTACCGTGATCGAAAACAGCTGACATATTTGCGGCACAGCGTACGCTCGTTGGAACATTTAGCGCACGGTACAGTATGCAGCGCTATAACTTGGGACATATGAGTGGGGCGGAAGGGCAAAGCTAATTTATGCGCACGCACTGCGAGTCGTTAAATTTAATATTGCTTCCAATTCCCGATCCACTCTCACACAGCGGCAGTAGAAGCGACAACGTCGCAACGACAGCAGCTGATCAAAGGGCGTGCGTAATGTACCGGGCAATGACACCCTAAGGGATCGTAGGGGAGTTTCAATGTGCCCAAATTATGCGTCATGTACTGCTGACAAGGGAGCATATTGCCGTGGAATTAACCGACAAGCTGTAGTGTTGTTGATCACTGTAACAAGCTCTTCTTCATCGTCCCTCGTAGCACTCCGGTAGCGACATCCGCGTTAATTTTTATTAACTGTTTATAGAAGAATACTCAAGAAGATACTTAGAAACTAGTGATTGCAATTATAATAAGTTAATACAGATTATATCAACTTAAGGTACAATAATGTTTAATTCAAAATTAATATAACCATTAATTAATATATAGCGATTTCTATGTTTTGAATCTAACCGTAAAACTTATAGTAAATAAGTTAAATAAATTGTATGATTAAATAAGCGGCCTGCTGGTGATTTTGGAGACCTACTCTAAAAAACGGAGTTATTACTCAAAATTGTGTAATCAAATTCAGAAGTTCTGATAATTACATCCGCATATAGGCATTCGTTGCTTCACCCAAAAGATAAGCGCGTAAAACAAGCAGTGGTGCATCCCTTCGGGACCTGTGCTGAATCCGTTTTAAAACCTCGTCCGGCGTGGTCAAGTCAACAAACTTTTTCTTTCCCCGTCAGCCAGCAGCTTCCATTAACCAGCTTTTGCTTCATTTGCCCGAATTCTTGCTAGTTCAGAAGCCGAAATGCTGTTATATGGGTTATACGTATACGGCCGCAGCTTCCCGGTTGCACTTTGCACCGAAAGGCCAATGGATATGGTACTCTAGATTTCCAGAAACACCTCGCCTCTGGAATTGGCCAATGTGCGCCGCCCAGTCACAGCACGGCCTTGGGGCCCCTCCGTGTGTTGATATGTTCCATTTCGATTACGTGTTTCGTTTACTTGCGCAGTGAATTTATGAGCTTCCTCCCTCGTCCAAACATAACAACACCACAGCAATCGGTCCGGTTGCTTCTGTTTTCACCAATAAGACTGCCACCAAGTGAGAATGTAGCTCCGGAATGGGCAAGAACACTCTCCATCGAACGGCAGAGGCGCACGGTTCTTCTGCCCGGCCGCATCAGTAATTCCACTGTATACGACCCGCTTGACACGTGTGGTGGCGCAAGTTGCACTACGAGCTGATGCAAAAAATATTAGTTTTCCTATCCAGGGGCACCACTTCGGAAGGACAGGCGGAAGTTCTTCACTGGGTTTGTCGTTGGAGTATAAAACGTGCCCGGCGTTGCTTCATCCTGTGACCTGACTTGGGCACGATGGTTTCACAAAGTTCATATCACGGCGCCACGACAGCTGTGGTTGCATTGCGACGGAGTTCTCTTTGGTGCATCTCTGCTCGGTCTAAAGGCAGTTGAAAGCCCTTCGTGACCTAGCACTGCAGGACGTAGACAGGTCAACTGGGTCCACTTCCAAGATTTGATATTGATTTCTAATCTCGTATGCTGTGTTTCCGGGCATATGTATTACAATCTTGCAGGGAGATAGCATTGAAAATCAAAGACAACTCAGGGTATGTTTCTGACTTTCATGTAATTACATCGTATCTGCTAACTGAGAATATGATGACTTTGCAGGTCACGGCATATGTCGGTAGTATATATTCTCATAACTGAGGATAGCAACCTAAAAAAACAAAATTGCTCGATCAAATGCTTGCATAATTCAAAAGTAATACAAAATAATCTCAAACATATCCTGAGTACGAGAAAAAAACTGAAAATCGATATATTTAAACATCGAATATCAATTCACTGCAATACAGCAGCATTAACAACAACTACCAAAAAAGGCAAACAGGACAGTTGGGACTGTATGTTTTTTCAGCAAAACCTCAGCCATCACTTCCATGGCTCGAAGCGTTCGTGATCGCGTTCCATTTGCCTGCCACCAGTCGTTCTGATAGTGCACCATCACCATACAAAAATGCAATCCACATAAACATAAAACCTGGCCCATAGACCAGAACGTTTATTGCAGCAGCCCGAGAAGATGCGACTAGAATGGCCAAACATTAGGTATCGGGGTTTTTATCGTCTTCCTGTTCGCCTCGCATCCAAATATGCTTGGGGAAGCAGTATGATTTTTCCCTCCGGTTGGTTCGTTGGTAGTGCTGCAATTAAGTTGGACAACCACTGCCCATGCTTCCATGGTCACACAGCAGCCACGCACAGCGAAGCATAAAACCGAAACTGCCGAAAGCATAATCAGCTCGGACGCACTTCACTCCCAAAAGGCCCCGTCGTGTCGTGAACATGAACATCGAACACCCGGCCACAGAGCATAACCAGCCCGGGACCTACGAAAACGAAAGTAAACAAACACAACAAGCTCGCACCAGAAGAGGAAAGAGAACGCAAAAGACCGCACTGCCCGGGACTCGCGTGAGCGAAAGTGAGCCAGGGGTCCATTCCATGCCAGTCCAGCAGACAGAGGCCCGGGCAGAACACGGACCATAGTTTTCCGGAATGTTACGGATTTGGGTTGTTGCGTTTTTTGTTTCTTCTCTTTATTCTTTCCAAGATGCGATTGACTCGGTTTTTGCTGGAAACATGTTTTTGAGCGCGGGCAGATGTTTTATATCAAATTAACCAATTAACCGGCGGCTATGCGCGTTGGATGCCGTTCAAATCCAATGCATTGCGTAATTGGTTGCTACACGGACTAGTGACCTTACGAACCCTCAACAGTTCCTTCCAGGCGCTCTTTCGTCAGCCATAACGAATGTGATAATCCATGGAAAAATATTAATAAAAACAAACATTACAATAGCTATATTTGCACATTGTGATCAAAATATGAAGAATATTTTTCATACTTCAATTACTTCAATTTTAATCAATTATGTTACGTCACCGAAGAGAAGAGCACTGTTTCTGATATGATGTCAGAATGCTTCAAACAAAGACTACACAAAATCGTTGCACGGACGATCCAAACGAATTCCAATTTAGCTCGAACCGGTTATGTTTCCACAGGAAAATTTATTAAAAATAGAACGCCACACAATGAAAGCGAACCGAGATGAGATGCATCCCAAAAACAAGACGCGCGCTTAGGGCCCGCGAGCAGCACAGGCTGACTCTGACTCACAGATCACCGCCTAGCCAATCCTACCATCGCTCCCAAAAAGCACGGATATGCGGATATCGATCATAATCGATACTTCGCTGCACTGCTAAGGAAGAGGCAGCGGTGGTGATTATCTTGCGAGCAGCAAACCACAGCGGTAACTCCTCCGAAATGCCACGGTACGACGTGCTGTAGTAGGAAGTCCAAAGATTTCGCCCGAGCGCGGTCGGTCCTGGGGGTAAACGGCTGGATTTTTCAAAGCAGTTATTAATAGCGTTTCGAAGAATCATGTTTATCACCTCCACCACCGAATGTACACACCGGGCACGGGACCACTCGGTCGGTTCGTACGACGCTGTCTAGAGTACCGCCATGTGTTGTTTGGGCCGGTTGCAACCAAGGCACGCAACGGAGCGGGTGTGTTCGGGTTTGCCCGCACGGGGCATTTGCTTACGTTAAAGTCTTTGGCACAACACTACTAACCTCAATTTCAACTTCAACCTGCCTCGCGAGCGTAGCGCGGCGGGGTGTGCAGTGAGTTGGTGATGCAAAACCAGTACACACATGTAGGTTTGTTTTTTGTCATGATTGTTTTTACTCGTCCAAAGATTGCAAGCGCAGACGGGAGAGAATGGTGAGCAGGATTTTAGAGGCCATCAAGATGTTCGATTTGCAGACCGCAACGATTGTAGTCGATCGTGGCATGATGTGGTGCGCGTCTGTTTACCGGATAAAAATCATTGCCACCGATCAATCAGATCAGACTGACGGCGTAATTTACGATCAGATCAAAGCAGATTCGTGCTTTGTTGGTCTGATGCGGTCGCAGGATGAACTTGATGTTATCAGCGGTGAAAGCAACTCCGTATGCCAACTTTCTTTTTTGGATTTTTGACAAACCTTTTAATGATATTTTATTCTCTGATAACAGCTCCACATCGCAGCACAAAGCGGGAAATTTAATCCCTCTTGTTCCCGTATCACATCGCCGATCTTGCAGGCAAAACCTATTCCAAGCCGAATTCCTTTCTAATGGCTCAAAAATTCCGTCCATATGGTTCTAACCAAACTTGCAACAACAACAAAATAACCAACAAACAAACAAACGACCCCGTACGTTTTGTTTGACAGATAATTTATCTCTCTCCTACTCTTCAACATCTTCGGAGCACAGCGTCTGTTTGAAATTCCCAAACGCAAGGCGTGCGCAAGAAATTTCAAACTCGCCAAACATTCATACGTCCGAAATGTTTAATCAGGGAGATGTGTCGCGCTCTTCACAGCGACCAAAATATGCGAAAGATTTTGGGTCGAATATCGAAGCGCTAGGGGAAGAAGATAACCTATCCGCCTGCGAGATAGTGAGCTGAAATAACTTAAACAAGCATGGTGATAAACAAACAGTGGAAGGTTTTCTGTTCTGAATGCTCATCCTAGACGCCCACCAGCATGAAATGGAAAGTAAATATATCGATTCTGCAGAGACCTTGAGCCAGACATCAATTTCCTCAACACTTGACAAACTTATGCTCAAGTGGCTCGTAGGTAAAACTGTTATCGAGTATTATTTTGTTGATGTCTATGTTTAACTCACTTGCAACTAATGTCGTGCAGATATCTTGTTTTTATCTTTCCGTTTCTGGAAAGCGTTTTGTTTTCAAAGTCACATGGCAGTCATCCGTATTATTGAGCAGACGTTGCAGACACGTGCTCACTTCAAACTGTCGCAGTGGTATACGGAAGAAAAAAAACTGGCTCCTACTGATCTCGGTTTGAATTATTGAAAGGATCAAAATGTTGAAAGATATAACGACCTGAACAGACGTTCCTGTTATTTTGATGCTTGTTTTCTTGCTTTCAATTCGCATTTCAACTCGGTTTCATGCATATTTACAAGAGCGAAATACTGCATCAAGACTTATGTCGTACGATGCACGATGTATGAGAAGTAAAATATGTTGTTCGTGAAATGAATAACAATTTTCTTTTAATGGAGAACCGAACGAGATAAAACCAATCTCAAGGAACGAGGCTTATAAAATATTAAGAAGAATTCTAGACAACAATATCAGGCAAGATTGAAGGGGCATCTTCCGCAAAGGTAATGATGCTGTGATATTCGAATCATCCTTTTGATGAGATAACTTTTATATCCATCTTATCCCACCACAGCGATGCGCAGCGATTAATTTGATATGTATTTTGAACCCATTTTCAAGACTTCCTGTACCAATTATCTAGAATGATCCTCTTTTTTCCCTTCATTCGCACTAAGTGATTCACAATTGCAGACCTACCATTCGTAGATAACTATTAAACATTCTAGCTACATTGAGAGCACAAAAAAAATTGAACTGAAACCAAACCATTTAAGGCGAACGTTAAAGCGTTGGCGGATGAAACAAATTATTCGTTTCAGCGATTGAACCGATCGAAAGATTTCGTTACTCATTATAATTTCCTACGTGAGGATTCTAATTCTAAATTCCTGCCTCGAAATCCAGACAGATAAAGCAAATCTTTGAATTGATTGGCGGAAATCGAAGCAAGCATTCGGGGGAAACTGGTACAGCATAGACTTTTTTAATAGTTCGTTTAATTTCAGATATGAAATGCTTGTATTTATCACAGAGTCGGAGGGTAAGACAAACAAAATGGATTTTGGTTTCGAATAAAACGACCAGCATTACAGACCACAAAAATACGCTCATAGCGATATGAGATGCTCGTTTTGCGCTGGACGCTACAATCCAGCAATCGAAAACCAATCATCCGTGTCTGCTTTTAACAGCATCCGTGGATGCAACGTGAAGCATGGAACGTGGGCGAAATAAAAATCTCTTGCATTGTAAACAACCTTCACTTGTCTTCAGGCTTATCGATGGCCCACACCACGTGCAGTGCGGTAGTAGCAACACCGACTGTCAAAAATGCTGATCGAATTAAACGCACACCCGAATGCCGGGGGAAACATAAATTTTCTGTTGGAATGTAACATCTGGGGCTTTGGCCACTGGCATCATGTCCTGTCCATGTGAACACGTCTGCCTGTCTGTCGGTCATCAAATCCCACGTCTATCAACGACGTTTGGGCGTTAGTTTTGAAAGGTTATGGGAAAATAAAAGCAACCGATGTTAGCATTACCTTGTAACGGAAATAAATAATCAACATAATCATAATCATTCGATTCCAGTAGAAGCTTTGGAGCAGTATTGAACATCGTTGTATTTACTTTCTTCCGACCGTGAATCGGAGTGTAGCTTGTTTAGTGATACAAACGCCATTACACATCATGGATATGTCACTTACCTGAAAATTAGAAAGAAATATACATTAATAAGTGTGATGAAACATTCAAGCATTCAATGTTTATCATTTAAAAAATGTATTTCCAAATCTTCCAACCATGGCATTACACATCAACAAACTACTTTTACACTACTTACGTTGTGTCCAGGTACTGAAAGTACTGATAAACCGGTTTCCGGTAGAGAAATCCTTCGGCTTTTTCCACCATCATAATACTCTCTCATAGAACTGGAAGCTGTGAACTTTCGACGAGTTGCTGCGCCGATCGTGGCGAACGATTCTGGGTCGCCAGTGATGTACGATAGCTCCGAATGCACCACCCACAAGCCTCACTGGTTCGTTTTGCGTAGTTTGCTGTTACTAATCCAATTTTTGATCACATCAACTTATCAGTTACAGACAGCGATTTGCTTTCATTGCAGCTTTAATGAGCTTGCCCGTAGCTTATACCATTTATGATGCGTTTTATGTCACCATAAATCAGATGCTTCCGGTGCGGAAAGCACTTTAGAGGCCTCCGCACGGAAAATACGGACAGCAAAAAAAACGCGTCACTACACTTTTTAACACCAACGTAACACACACACACTCTGATTATTTCCGCCGCTTTTCCGAAGCCTCGAAATTGCTTCCCGTAAATCATTCGCTCATTAAAACGGGGAAACGCTTTTTTACGGTTATTTTGACAGCCACATCGGACGCTGCCGCTGCCAGTTTTCACTGATCGTTAAACTTTTCACTTGGGACTCTGGCGGCGAGAACGCAAAGAATTAGCCACAATGCGGTAGCTATTATTCTTTCTCGTTTCCCTTGATGCGTGGTAAGAACTTTAACGCTGCAGCGAAGAAAGTTGTCGTTGTTTTTCTTCTCCAGCCGTTAGCTACTTCGATAACAATATTCGAACCTTGAAATCCTCCTCTGTTAACTACTCCGCTTCTTTCAATGAATGGTCAAATATTTCAATTACGTTTTCTTGTTTTGGTGGAGTATCACAGCTGTTTTCAAGAATATGTCGGCGATTTGAATACACTCTCGTAAGGCACCGCGTATTGTTTCATTTACATCTTAACTCGTTGCCTTGAAAATGTGCAACAACTGCTTGCCTCGTTAACTATGTGTAGAACGATTTGTTTGAGGGGGTAGTATCTGAAATGAAACATTAGCTATTCTTAATTCCTATTCATGTTGATATACCAAATACTTCCGAAGAATTCGTTCGTAATCTTTTTTTTTTTTGTCCGTAAGTGAAATTGTTTGCCATCAAACATTGTTTGAACTTCATTATTAAATCCTTCATACATTGCAGCAGCACTGTTCTCGTGAAAACTCTTGAATCTCGACTCACTATCGCCACGACGGCAACACGACAACGCTAAACTAATATGAATGCTCATGAGTCACGGGTACGACGAGAATGTTGGTTCTCACCATTTATTTATGGCTATAAACAAAGACCTATTTTCTCGTCGAGCGACCACCCTACGTTTCTAATGCATGGCCCGGGGTACGTGCATCGAACATGTAGAAGAAGATTTTTGGACACGCGATGCGACGAAAATAAATACGCTCCCGTGTGCGATGTGTCTTCTTCGGTTAAAATATCAAGAACAAGCAACCTGGAATAAGGAAGACTGGCTTGAGCACCGGCCCGGTGCCAGTATCCTTTGTGGTGAGTTAGGAACACGAGCCACTTGGACGGATCAACACGGATCCGCACCCATTTTACGACAGCCTTTAGCGCGAAGGAACATTACAAGTCCCAACTGTAAACAAAATAATTAGCTCGCCTGGTTTTGTGGCTTCCCCTGTTGTTGTTTCGGCCGTTTGCTTGTTCTATCACACATAAAGCCTTCTTCGAAGGAGTTTTCTCTAGTTGCCTGTCTCGTCGTTTCCTCCATGCCGCAACGAGACAGGACTTGGAACCACACATGGAAGATGTATTTTTAAACTGTATTCCACTGTTGTGCTTGAGTTCGCTTGAGAGGTTATTATGCGAGACATGTAAATTGTACAAACTGCGTACAAAACAGAAAAAGGAAGGATGTGCTGAAAATGTCATTCCACCAGAGTTATTGAGTTCCATTAGGTAAGTAATGACGACGGTACGTAACGATGGTACGTAACTTTTTTTTAAGATTAAGGAAATAATGTTAACATTAACCAACTGAATTGCTTTCTTAATTAGAGGAACATACCGAAAACTTTCAATAGCAATGATTCATCATGATAGACTAAAAATAAATTCAATTGTACAACCTTCAGATGCTCCTTGAACCATTTTACCACCATAGCTATATAATAACGTTCTATTATGAACCAAAGTCCGCAGATCATTTACACCTTGTCAGGATCACTTCCTGATGTTAAATTATATTTTAACGCTTAACCTTCCATGTATACAATGCACGCCAAAGCACAACGTAGCAGCACGTCAAAACATGATAGCACTCCTTTTAGAGTAAACCCCATTATAAACGCCCAAATATAGTGGAATGAATAAATTTACCACCAACTACTGCCTACCGTCCAGCATTCACAGGTTCTATGAACTATGCTCAAGGATAACTGTTGATAATAAAAAATAATAAGCACAACACAATATTCAGCTTTCCGGTGATCATCGGGTCAATTTGTACAAAATTCGGGGCGGACAGGCACTGCAGTGCCGGCACCGTTTAACACCTTCCTTTCCCACCGCCAACATGACTGTCGGACAAAACGCTGCTCAAAATGCACATCACACAGCGCAAAACACACCAACTGTATAAGACAATCCCGTATGTCTCAGCTCCAATGCGGAACATCAAAACAACATCATTTATCATGACGCGGCGACTATGGCGTCATTTTTTACACAACGAAATCGGAAGGTGCTGCCCAGCTGTCTAGAGAAAATACGAGAGCGCCATACGCGCGCTCAGCGGGCCGAGATGAGAGTTAGTAACACATTAACCACCAATTGTCGATCGTGCTGACCGGGAGGGTACGGTCGGGGTCCGATGTCCGAGTGGTTGGCTGGCCGGCCGGCCATCAGAACTTCCTGGAGTTCCTAATTTGGAAAGGCGTTTAACGCGTTGTTAATAACCGCGTGCATGCACAGCACACCCAGGCCGCAGGCTGCCTCGCTTTTGAACCATGAGTTACGTACTGCCACGACGGACAACGATGAAAAACACACATTTCATACATCTTAAGAACATTCGGCAGAGAACGCCAGACACCGTCGGTCATTAGCATACCATCCCGGTCTTTACCATGTAAGGAAATGGGTGCCGTGTCTGGTCCCGGGGAGATTAGTTCCAGAACCTATGGGCGACCGTCACTAGCAGGAATTGAGTTGGGCCTCGTAGGGGGATTGGCCGATAGATCAATACTTGGTTGTACCTGCATCATGAAAGGGTTGTAATTTGCATCCGACGCTATGCATTCTTTCAATGCAAGATCTTGTCTAGCGAAACTGACAGACATGATCTTTGGGAAGTTGACGGTTTCAGGAGATTATTAACACGTTTATGTCGACGATCGTGTGATGTGAGACTGGTACTATATTTTACACTCCAAGAAAATCGTGAGCCTCGTTGCATTGGAGGTTACAGCATTCCGTTCACAAAGTTTCCGGGCGTCGAGAAGTCTGACACGCGTAGATTCTAAACGATCGCCAAGGTGCACGCTTTCAACGGCACTGACTTCCGTTTGTCAATAACGTATAATGAAGTCGTGTTACTGATGATAGCAATATGACTATGTTTTGCGTATTTACACCTTTTAAGGAAAGACAGTTGTTTCCAGATACAGGAAGTGTTGTGTTATTTGCAACACAACAAAACTATCTCATACTGATCTACCTGGCCATGAACCGAAGGGTTTCTGAAGCATTAGATCTTGAACTACAAATTATCGCTTAGGTCGGGAGTTTCTACTCACAATCTAACCAGCTATGGCGTGCTATGAAGTCTCCAACATTCCTATCACGCAACCATAATAGATATGCATATACGAGAATAACCATACAATATATACGAATTAGCTACATTTCATTTGCATTTGCTACGGTGTGGATGCATTTAAAACTCTCTCTGAGCACATATATCTTGTTGCTTATCATCTTCAAGCCGTTCCCATAGGTGCCATTAGAAAACACAAATACTTGGAGAGTTCCTCTTGGCCGCCGGGTTCGAGATATTTCAGCCCACATTGATGTGCAGCGGCTGCGTTTTTTCCGAAGTGTTGCTTAATTGACACAAATTGCTCATTTTCTCATCAGTTCCACCGCCGGCTCGGCACTATACACATAACTACCTCCTAATCGCTGGCTACATCAGTAGCAGCAGCTGCAGCAGTAGCGGACACATCAATGAACGCGATCTCGAACTACAACAAATCGGATCCCTAGTGAGAATTCCGAAATATTAATGGTGATAGGCTGAATGTTGCCACACATAAATGAAGGGATGGGCCCATTTTTTTTTCTATGGTCGGTATCAGCTTCGCTACTAAAGGCCCGTTTAGTGATCGAGTGAAAGTGAACGTGAAATTTTGGTTTTTCATTGATATTTCACAAATTACCCATCGTAGCATGCTGTTCTATATAC
>KB672802.1:335667-416996 GCA_000349145.1 Anopheles dirus | reverse complement strand
GTATATAGAACAGCATGCTACGATGGGTAATTTGTGAAATATCAATGAAAAACCAAAATTTCACGTTCACTTTCACTCGATCACTAAACGGGCCTTAAGAACGAACCATTTTTTGGCGGCTAAGTTTGATTATTATTTGTTGATTTTCTTCTCAACATTCCAGCAACCAGTATCCAGCCAGCTTTCCAGACATCCACACTTCACTGGTGGTCATTTTGACTGACACGCTTGTTACTTGCTGCGGGTCAGTACGAACCGAGCGACTGTTGTGTTGCATTTCAATCACGGTAATTACTGCCCTAAGCTAGGATAGTGATGAAAAAAAGACATACACACACACACGAAACTCTAGCGGCGTTTTGGAACCGCCGACAAAGACTCTAAACGGATGGAATTAGAAAATCAATCGCACGGTTCCGGTTAACGCCGTAGCTCGATCCGTTCGCGAGGCATTTGATCCACTCCAATGGGACCACGGTGTGACCTGAATGGCATAATTGATTTTCAAGCAAACCTAATATTTATATGCAAATAGATTGCTAAAGCACTCCCTGTGCCAGCCCACCAAGCAACGGTTTCTGGTAGTGCAGGTGTACCGCCATCTGCCCGATTACATCAGGGCACCTTAGCTCCATAGAGGAAAAAACAGTGTCACCTACTCCTGGAAACCGTTAGACCATAGGTATTTCACATAGGACAGCCGAACTCCGTTTAAACGGTTCAGGTTTTCATACGTACCACCGTTATTCATTGACAAAAAGTTGTTTGAAATATGCTGGGAGGAATTCCTTTAACTTTATTATATGAAACTCCGCAATAGGTTTATTTTCTCGCGAACCCGCAAACTAAACCAACTGACAAGAATATACAGCACACAGAAATAACTTCAAGTCCGAATAAGTGCTGCAATGAAATGGTTACATATTGAACCACATTTCCAAGTACACGTTCCGTTTCTTTCTTTGTGGCAGACTAATTGCTGCTTGCGTTTGCATCTGGCCTAGAAGACCGTTGCACCGTTGAAATAATAAATGGCATGACTAAGACAAATTCGTGTCCATTAGTCAATGGTATATATTCAAGGTACTGTTGGTACAAGCAATTATAAGCGAATAATACTTCATTATACGGAGAAGAGGATTCATTTTCTGCCAAGCTTAGCACCTTCCGAGATGTGTGGCAGCGAGAATGCAAAGGCTTCTAGAAAAGGGCTTTACTTCTTGTAGCTGCGCTGGTACCGCCGCCACATCCATCAAGTGGAGAGCTGCAATATTCCGTCCCATCTCGGAGGTGGACACAAGTGTTAAAACCGTTGCTTGCATAGGATTTCCGTCCATTTGCGTTGCATTTCTCCGTGATTCTAATTCCACCGAACCGATAATGTTTCCAGTGGTTTCTTGCACACGACCAGACCGGAGGTAATAAGTGCTATTAGATCATCATTAATTCTCACTCCCCAGAGAGAACCGCAGAGAACCAACAGCGCAGTGAAACGAATATCCAACGCCCAAATGGCGTTTCTTTCCGGTACGGAGGGGGAGTGCTTTGTTGCTATTTTTCAAAAGCCACATCACTTACAGTACCATAGCTCCCTTTCCTCCCGGGAAGGTTCCCAGGACCCACGGGTAAGTCAACATGCCGCACACACACACACACAGCGCTGAATAAGGGCATCGGCATATCCAGACGTTGTGCTCCACGCTGCGTTGTATGCAATTTATTAACTACCGTTGACAATAAAATTAAAAACTCATAATATCCGTTCCGTCGTGGGGCTTGAGCGCATGGTCCCCGCCAGTGTTCCTGCATTGGGCGTGCTGCGTCGCCGCTGCTGTTGTTGTTTTTGTTTTAGTGGGTGCAACGTACGGAGTCGCCACGTGCAACACAAACAAAAGTGGGAAAGACGGCAAAGAACGATAGGAGTGGGAAGAATGCATGCAACGTGATGGGATGCATTTGGATATGCATATCCCGGCCATCATTGCGCCGCCTTAAACCGGACACTGGAAAAAGACGGGAGGAGAATGCATTTCCCGGTTTCCGTTCCGACATGAAGTAATGTTTGCGAGCTTTTTTTGCTACGAATAAATTTTGCTAAACAAACGTATTGAATAGAAAATGTAAATAAGTTCTAAACAAATAAGAGAAAAGCTTCGCGAGGGTATTATACTAGATTATTCCAATTTTATTCCATGGTTAATAACTACTCTCATAAATAAAAAAAATAATATCACAATTCAATTTTGTTTTAAACAAATATACAAAAGTAACTCGTGGTTTAATTGAGTTTCCCGAACCATCTTTTGCAAAATACAAAGCACCACATGGTTTAAATTATACGCTACATTGCAGAACATATGTTTTTCGTTATGCACGCAGGAAAATGTTGCTTATAATTAACGATGAACAGTCTTATTACGCCATCCGTTCGTTGACCACCGCCATCCTAAATTTTCCTCTTAATGGACTTCCGTAGCCTCTCGTTAACACAGGGAACGAACTAAAAGAAACACCGTTTTTTTGCTGCTCCAACATGATGACAATTCAACTTCTGTCTACCATTAAAACCCAACGACATCAAAAACCGCATCACGCACATTCTGTTTATCATCGATCAAGCGATCGTTGATAATGTGTGGCACACACGCTGCAATCGTTTGCATCTGCTCCATCCAACCGTCTTACTATCCCGTACGCCGGCGCAGCATAGATAGTGCGCGCATGCGAACAAGCGTAGCGTATGTGGCACGGCAGATGCAACTGCATTCATTCTTATGGCCGCTGCCGTCGATTTCGGGCCAGTGGCGGTGAAATTTACTTTTCACACCCCGGGCCCGGTTATTGAACTGTTTCGCTTCCCTCTACCCTGACGGCAGCATGTGCCGGCGCTGGAAAACAAACGGCCTCACACATAGGGATTCGGTGCTCGGGTGTCAAAAGAAAATGTTTAGCATGTGTCAACGAGACCGGGCCGAACGAAAACTATGGCAGCGTGAGAAAGTAGGGCGATGATCGGTGCATCACGCGTGGCTCGAAGCAAAAGGGAGAGTGCATTACATTGCTTGGTGTTAATCAAAATGAAAGTACTTTGTTTAGGATCATACACATCTAGTTTTCTTTAAGGACTACTTATTTTTATGATACAATTAAGCTGTTCAACATTACTCTACCTTCCAGATGACAATTGCGAAATATTGTTAACCAATATTCACATTTCGTTTTTAATATTTCATTCTTAAATAATGCAAACCAAGTGGAACAGCATTTCAATATAAACCAACAATTTCGTCCATGTCTACGCAAGAAGTAAATAAAATTCCAATCGCAAGCTGCGATCGCATATCAATATCATGTTTCATTCATAAATTGAGCTTCATGCGAAACACATGTCACATGCAACTGTCAGCTGACAAATGCATACATCCTGTCACCACGGGCCAATATCTCGGAGTACCGAGGGGGAGTACCGTACGTACTTATGCTGCTTTACCTCCTTCTCCTCCACCTTCTCCGGAGGCCGGAGCCACCCATAAAGCGCAACCTATGCGTCATGTCGATTATTGGTTAAGATCGAAATTGTTAACGCCGTCCACAGTATTTCCTTCCCTGCCAACCCGTTCGTAAATCGCTCAGGCGTTCCGCGCGGCGCTCTTCCCTGGCGATATCAAGATCTACGGCCCGAGCCCGCGTAATGATTGCCATATTTGGAGTTGAAGTTGATATGTTTGATTGATTAATTCGTGTGCTTCGTCCGCGTGCGGCTACGCACCACCGAAGCCTCCATCACTCTTGCCACCCCATGCTCACCGGACAGGTTTTCTTGCCTGACGAAGAAACAAGACTGTGGAAAAAGCATAGTGTAGAGCTAGCTGCAGCGGCAACACAGTGCGCCTGTTCCATTATAATCGATAAAACATCGGCTCCGGTACGAAAACTCACCGGAAACCTGCCCGACAGATTGCCACATTGTTGGTCACCTTCGTTGGAGGTCGCTCAGATAGAAGAAAAAAGAAGTTACTAGCCGTGGGATGTTTCAACTCGTTAGAATCAGTTGATCGAAGCTCAATAAATCAGCACCAATCACCAGCAAAAAAATCATCGAACATGAAATCATAAAAATGGCTGAACAGGAGACAACTTCCAAAAACTTTATCAAAATGAGATACAATTCTGTCTCATGAGAGAAAAGGGAAGACACAAGCCTAATTCTGAAGTGTTATATAGTAAAGTTAACGAAGTAGGTACACTAATGATGCCAGCAATAAAATGTATAGCAACAATACCAAGAAACGAAGATTATCTGAGACAGGTTTACGTCAGAACACTCATCCACATATTGAACCTGTAGAATCAAACATGTCTTTGGACAAAGTCAACCAAGCATGTGAAGCTATGAAATGGAAATGGACATTTACGAAAAAAAACACACAAAATGAACAGTGCGTAGCATGCTTATTTTTTCAACATTAAACATCTAATACATTCGAAAGACTAATAGCAACTCTTCGCCGTGCCTAACCCAGCACAAAGCATCGATATAAATGCTAACGAAATTATGCCTCCCATTGTTCCATTGCGCGCGGTGCTCGCGCTTTGTTCGTGATCATGTCCTGCGGAACGCAAACGACGCACAGGAAGTCGCTAAAGATTCGCTACTTCCTTTCCGTTTCGCAATGCCCAGTCCGCCGGTAAACGGGCGAAGGAAAATAAATGATTGCACAAAGCGAGATAGAGTGCCGGCAAATAATGACAAAGAAATCGGCATATGTGTGTCTCGTCGACGGTGGACAGAGAAACATTTATTTCGACTATCTTTTTAAAATTCAAGCGGACCACACCGGTTCACCATTCGAAAGCATAGACCCTACCCTATTACAAACTTGTGGCTGACATATGATTCTCAGCGAAAACACAAAGTTCTACTAGACATACATAGGCCAGTGCAAGAAGAGTTTGGCATTTCGATTGCCGAAATGTGGAGCTCTGTAACCCATGGAGAGAGAAAACGGAAAGAAGTTGTTTGCGGCCAGCACGATAGAAGTTTAACCGAGGGGTGTTATGTTAACGATTGTATTTCCTTCCTCTCCAATATATTCATTTTTTTTTGAGCCGAACGACACGTGCGTAAAAATCGCCACAACAAAGGTTCGTTCATGTATGCAAATCAAATACACATATTTTTGGATGATAAATTATGCATGAGGGAGAGACCCCCCTGGCTCTTTCCGGTACGCTGGCACACTCATACATACGCTGTCACCGGCTCTTTCCCGATCTCAGGTGCAACAACATCGATGTTAACTAAATCGATAGCCAACGGGTTTTATGATATTTTCAACATTCTGATCTGGAACCTGGTAAACATGTTTGCACTAAGCCTCTAAACAAGCAATCACTAAGCCTCTTTGCCTGTTCGTTGCAGCTTTGTTAGTTCCTAGCACGTACACGAGCCACAAGTATATCTGGACGAGATGCAAATGTGCATACACCCCTGGGGATGACTGCAGCTTACATTATTGACCAACGCTTGCGGAGATTAGTTTTGAAAAAGTTTATAACTAAGCCATCCTCAGTTCTTCATCCAAACCGGTTCAATCGAAACATTTTCAAAGCACAAATAATTGATGCAAGGTAAAGTATTTTGCTGAGATCATTTTCCATTTAACATCAACGCAGCGAGGCGATGTTCCCTTTGCTCTCAAGTAAGTTCTTCGATGCAGACATAAACTGCGGGTGCCATAAATACCGGCATTTATCATCAATTATAACGACTGCCCACTACCAACTGAAAAGAAACGCATGCAAATTATGCCGGATTCAGATGGGTTGCAACGAAAACCTGAAGATATTTCCAGCTGCATAACTTACATGCCACTATGGAGCATGCGCTATATCGCAAATTCACCGTAAACGGGTATAAATGATTCGAACGAATTGATGACTTCGGGATTTCACATACGGTGAGCTTGTCGCAGTTAATTGGCAACGAACCATCCCTCTCCTGGGATACACCTTCTTGACCAAGAAAGAGATGGATGTAAAACATATTTCTGTGAGATGTCATCATCATCATTAGGGTTTGCTGCGCGCTCAAATCTTGTGCGTGTCAATTAACAATCCATACGATGACACACCTCATTACTTGCTGGGTTTAGAAAGTACAGTTCCACTGGATAAATATCATTACCATTGGATAAATATCTTTATTATATGTTGTGTTTTTAATTATGTACATAAAAACCTTGAGCATTTTAAAATTATCGATATTTATTTAATTCATAATAAGAAACATCCTTAATAAAAACCGACCTGATATTGTCAGCTTAAAACATCTACCCTTGTGCTTTTTACACAACCAATCCGAAATGTACTGTTACCTCCCAGGTGTCGCCTTAATAGCGAAAAGGGCGAGGTTGGTTTAGCGCAACGTCATGATCAAATAGTGCGGCGACATGAAGTTCATCTGGAACGGTCCACGTCGCCGCCAAACCATCGCACCATGTACTGTAAACTAACACCGACACTTGTTGCAACCGTCGAGGGACAGGCAAGTAACGTTTAAATCCCAGCAAAAGAGAGAATCAGTAAAAAATACATTACAACCGTAATAACTCCCGCCAAACAGATCGGACGAGGAGAACCTCGTAGGCAACCCATTCAACTGGACGACCGATAAGGTGTCAAATATCAGCAGCAGTACAGTCCAGTGTACCAGCAAAGCGCAATCCCTTAGGAAAACTTCGTATCTTGTTGCGTCACGGTTCGAGGTGGGTTATACTCGCATAACAACCCGGACGCACACAAGTAACTTTCCTGGTGCTGCCGCGGGTGAACCAAGGAAGTCGACGATAGCCATGGCACATAAACAAACGGCAAGTCGGTAGCTGAAGGATATCAGCTTACCACCGTCGACAGAAGCGCATCCGAAGTACGTCATTCGCCTACATGCTTGTCCTCAAGATTGGAAGAGCTCACCCAATGAGCTGTGCGCCGTTAGGAGTATCTAGTTCACGGATCAGAGGTCCCACAAAGTCGTGATACCAACTTGTGCAGTTAAAATCCCTCGCTTGTCAAGATTGGATCTGCGGAATAGAATGTAGTAAACTTAATATCATCATCAGTATTCCCCCCTCCACCGGTCGCACCAATGACACTAAGCACCTAACGACTGCACCCGGTGAGTCATTGGGACTGAACTTTTCACGCACGGTTGCGTCAACGTTGTCTGCTAAATTCACCGCTCATGTGTTCAGAAGCTCTTGCGAGTCACGGAAGATGATTTCGCTCCACCGCGTCGAAGGGATCAAATTTCTTTTTAATGACTCCCTCGACGAACTTTATTACCCAGACCGGTATCGTTTGGGTGTGGAGCGCAGGCCTCAAATCGCGGAAAGTGGTGAAGTACGTTCTATCCGTTTGCAGAAACAACGGTGAACCATACGTGGTTTCTTCTTGATCGCAACAGTGTTTACGATGAAATAATGCGGTCGCTTTACATGTTGCACTATACCGTGTAGTAAATAATACATTCGATGCTGTTGGTGTCGTTGGAAACGTTCAACTTTTATCGATCAAACTATTTGTTGCAAAACGGGCCTTATTACGACACAACATGGAGTTTCCAAATGTTTCTGGTAAAAGAAGCAAACACGACCACGCCTTATACCCGGTAGAGTAGTACGTAGTACGTAATTTCTTCAACGTGACAATTGTCAGAAAAGTTTGATTTATGTTTTTATTTGCCCTTGTCTAGCGAAGAAACTAATTATCAGTAGCTCTAGCATCATCAGTAATCTATTCATTTATTTTAACAGAAAACGTTTGGTTGAACAAGTTGCATTAAATCAAATATTTATAAAACTAACCCTGTTCATTGTCCAATGCACAACGACTTATTTTTCAACTAAAATGTGCTGGAACTTAGCAAGGATATGAGGCGACACTAATATTAGATTAAATCTTAAAAGCAAACCCCTTTGGAAATGTTCTACAACTAATCTCCATTTTCCCGTAGTACCGTCAACAGCGACGAAGAAAATCTCTTTAACCTTTGCAATGATCGACATTTCTACTGAACAGGAAAGTTAAGAAACAAGTATTAATTTCTATGCCAAATATAAATTTTTTTTTTCGGAAAATTGAATAATATTAATGCTCAATAAACCAAAAAGAGATCAATAAATGTTATTGCAATTCCAATCATTGATGGCACTAAAGTTTGACATCCCTGCTTTAGAAAGTAAGATCCATGAATAATGCTAATGTTGAAAGCTTAGAATAAATTCAACAAGCTGCTATTATACCCACTGGAGGTAGGCCGAAACATAATGCTTGCGTGGCAAAATGTTATAACTCCTTTCCATTCCACCGAGCACTGCGTCACCGTCGTTTCCCTCCGGAACAACAGCATCATCGACACAAAAGAAAAGTTAATGAAAGAATCTATTTAGAGTTCACAGCGCAGCCAAAGCGAGTCGCTACAGTTTTCTTTCGAGAGGAATTGATTTACTGAAATGGCATCTAGTCAGGAAGATATCGTTGCCACCTGAGTTGACCTTACTGTATTACTGTAAGACACCAAGCTCCAAATTCTGCCACCTGCTGTGAAACCAAACAAAATCATTCGAGGGCAATACACTGTTGATCCATATCGGGTGCGCTACTGCAAAGCTCTTTTCGTTACCCATAACAAAAGACTAGAATTAAGTATCTTATCGCAAACGAAAGTATAATGTAAATTCTGATCCCTATAGTCATTGTAGCACAGCAAAAAAAATCATAATTTTGTTACATACACCCGTTACATATTCATAACAAAAAGTAAGTTTTACATAACAGTATAGAACAGACGGAGAACGCCAGAGGGGTTCACTAATGCAAATGTAACCACGGGGAATAAAGCAAACATTGGACGGAGATCATGAGCGCTTAAGACAGTAAGCGAACAAAACGGAAGGAAAGTTCAGCAAAACCACAGCAACTTACTTGCCACCGGCAAGAAATCCCGCCACGATTGCGTCAACTGTTGACCCTGACCCTTCTGGGATGACTCCAATTCTCGTGCAACGAATGGTTCCAGAGAGAATGGGTCCCGTTTTCTGTAAGCGCATGAAATATGTTTATGTTGGTACAAGAATGAGCACGAAAGGGCATTGGGACAACGCTGTGCCATTCATGAGTTTGTAAAACCCACGCAACATTGGATATTAAAGGCAAGCTTTTGCCAAAAATGTTGCCGAACGAGTTCAGTGGGACAAAAAAGGGAACGACAGTAAACGCGAATGAGGTTAAGTCACGCAACTGTTTCTTCGTCATGTTATGAGAATGTTTGAAAAATAAGGGGTTTCTAGAACCATGAACATACCGATAACATTGTTTTAATATATTCATAGGTTTTAGTTGAATTCAACTCCAGTCATTCGATGCATTACACTTTATCATCGTTAATTGTTTTAATGAAACAAATAGATTGTAGCAGAAAATTTAATCAAGTTCAAAGCAGGAAGCAATGTCTTGCCAGAGTTTCTCCGGACACAACGGGCCAATTAAACAGTTGATACTTAATATCGCAAAATTCGAGGATGGCTAAGACCTGCAAAGCCCAGCCAACCTGTTCCGAACCATTTCTGTCCCCACATAAACGGCCATGTTGACATCTAGCCGTATGCAAAAACAAAACACTAAACGACTGTCCACAACCCGACATAGTCTTCAAACTGATTATAGTAATTTAATGCTCGCATACGGCCGTGAACAAGGTCCGACCTTCTTATGGAGCCACCCTGGCCCCACCCCACACGTCTCTTGTCAATCAGTCAATCAATCTGGAGCGCTAACACTGGGGCAGTTCACTGACTTCAGCAATTGCTGACGGAACGGAACATTAGCTCGTCGTGTAGCTGTCAATGGAACAGACTGGCCTGCAAGGCAGCAAATAACCGGTGGGCTAAACGGTTTCTTTCGGATTGTCTTTGTCGCATCGTCACAGGACGATCGCGTCTTCTTATCGAACACTAGTAGGGACACAATAGTACACAAATGCAGGATTTCACGTACAGCTGTGTTCTCGTGAAGTACATACAACAACCGACACGTGTTTAGCTCAGAACAGCGTTTGAAGCGCGCGCGTCTTTCGCGTCTTTTTTTTTCGAGGCTATGTGTATACATTTTGCGCCACTCGTCAGTACCATTCAGCTGCACCAAACAAACGATGCAGCTGAGTGAACATCGACCATTACAAAACTCACCGCCCCACCGTTCGTAGCGCTGTATCGTTTTGCGTAAAGCAGGCCAACACTGATAAGACTCGGCCGTCGCCATTGCCCTCAACATCGCCCGAGAAGGAACTGAGGTTCGATGGACCCGAAACATGAAAAATGGAGTGCCCCATTCCTCCTTATAATATTCTAATCTACAGAAGGTTTGTCTTTGATAAATGCTGCCCACTCAGAAGTGATCATGTAGTAAAGAATATGCTATGTCTTCTAAAGTCGACTGACACATTGCCCGCTACTTCACAAGAAATGACTTGCGATGTAAAACAAGAGCAAGTTGGCAGATTATGGCATTGATTTACACTCAATAAGTGGCTCGTTATGCTTATCGCTCGAATAAAAATAGAATTCCGTACATTTGCGCATATCTCATTACACTGTTTGAAAATAATTTCCTATCATGACAAACAAGGAAATCGTAGCACAAATCGCAGGATTGCGTTAATTCGCACTTCGGATTTATTTTGCATACGCTATCAGTTGTTACACCGCCATCTCCATAAACATCTCATCATTCTCAACGCCAAGCGCAATGGTAATAAAATAAATAAAATCACATCAAGCAGAGTATAATAGAAAAGCACATTATTTATAGTGTCAACTGGAACGAGTCGACCCCATTGCAGATCCATATTTTCCACGAGGCGTTCCATGTGTTCAAACGAGCAGTTCTCACATCGAGCAGTGCCCCAATATTGTTGGTATGGAGCAGTTGACACAATCGGTACACAGGCCGTAAGCTGAACGAGAAAATTGAAAAGTCGATCGATTGCAAAAGATTTACGAGCACGCCTCATACCTAGCTAGGCTTCAGATGCGTGCTAGACCAATATTTAGAGAGGATATTCAATTGCGTGGGATATAAATATGAAGAATGGCAGGAAGAGAGCATCGCATAAATCAACTCGTAATAGCATACGGTACAACTATGGCTATGCTAGTATCTGTACTATCTGTCTTAGTTTGTTTCGTTAAGGTTGTCTTAAACAAACACTTCAACAGTTTTGTAATAAATATTTCGATCAACATCGTGCATTCTGTTCCATTTCTACAGGACATCACTAAACAAAGTGTTGCAAAAGCTGCATATCGAAATTGGAATAGCAGATAGGGTACATAAATTCATTATCGAACCTGCAGATGTCCGGTACCAGGGCTACACGCAATCAGCGGGCACAGGCAACGCGAAATAGTGACATTTTGCACAAAAACCGATCGATTTCTGGACGATGGTTTCATTTTTCATTCTTCCGAGAATCGCAGCGGCCATGTCTCACGTTTCAGTCGTCTCCACGCTGGTATCCGAACCATTCTCCGCTCCCCACCACCCTTCAAAAGCCCATAATTCACTTTCAATCGCGACACATCTTGCACCGGTTTTGCATTTCAAGTAGTACACGCCGACGAGACGGTGACCGGAACAGAACGAGGCAAACTGAGGACGATTAAGGAGTTTCTTATCATTTATGCAACTCCCGAAGCACATCCCGATGCCGGTTAGCCTTCAGCAGGCCGGTGGTGCAGTGGGCTGCACTGCATGAATGAATTTACGATTTCCAAACACGAACTACCAATCAGTCGTCGTTTAAATTACGCGATTACCTGGGGTACGGGCGAGGAGGACACGACTCGGCTCAAGATAATACAGTGATCACTTTTTCATTGCATTACCAGCGTCGATTGCGAAAGATTAGCGCCGAAAGATTCGTGGAATCGCACGATGCGCGACGCGAAAGCGCCCCAAACCTGTTCCCGCGGCAGGGGTAAACCTCACCGTGCGTACTTTTGGGACGTTCATATGATGGACAAATTTACGATCGTCCATCAGATTAGCATCTGCGTCACGCTGGCCTCGCCGGATGAATCATGCTGACCGTGTGCAACGATGGAATGTCAAGCGAAGTTGATTCACTTCGGGAAAGTTCAGCTGGCGCGGGCTTATCGCACAGGATGCGGTTTTACTGTCCCGAAGCGAAAGTACACCCGATACGCTAGGTACGGGATTACATTTCATGCGACAGCCACACAGCTAACCACGGCGTTGCAAATTGAACAGAAATCAGCAGGAAAGTCACACCGGCGGTGGATCAGAAACCACAATCATGATTATTGCGGCGAGATCGTTTAAAATTAATTAGTGTCATAATATTAGGATTGTGATGAGGTGAACTTGTTTTATGATGTTTAACAAATTTAAATGTATATATTCCTAGCATGCGGTCGCTTCAAGCAATAGGTCACCAATGGAAGTATGAATTGCATAGTCCTTTGGCTTCCTGTGGTGTTCATGTAGCTAAGACGCTTCGCAACCCTAACCAAGTTGTCATTGTGTCCTATTGGTTCTAAGAGGTTGTAGTCCATAGGACGACAGTACCATATGGTTGGTTCCTTAGGCACCGCTCTGGCACCTCTCGGACCAAACAAACAAACAAGACAAGTTCGATAGGGGGCTCTGGCAATTGTCTGCTGTCTGGCTGAAATGTCATCCGTAGCATCGTAACAATCACTGCTTTAACTCGATATTTTTGTTTAATTTCCACACCTTTACGTAATATGAACTACATAATTATTAAGCAGAACAACCGCACTATTGTAAACAACAGTTTTTTGACGTTTTGTGACGAATTTATCGCCAAGGTTCACATAGCAGGGTGTGAATCGAACATGCCAAACAAAACCAAATCGGTTTGATCGAGACCGTGTTTGTCTGGGTTGTTCGAGACTGTCTGACCGAGCACTCCCATATGATTGTATGGGTTTGTTCGTGTCTGATGTCTTGTTCGAGAGGTGCCAGAGCGGTGCCTTAAGTTTCTATGAAGATCTCCTCTTCGGTTTAAAAAAAGTTTACGTAAAGAGCAAAACGTGAATGACCGAACAGAAATTAGTCGCTATTAGAAGAAAAAATCCCTTTACCAAAATCACAAATTCACCTATTTGATCAGGTGTTGTATCAATAGCGGCGCCGGTCTCCACGCGTACCAAATCTCAACTGGAGTGCTAATCCGACGGTGATAATATTAATTCTAGTCGTAAGACGTCAAGTATGGCGTATTGAAGAGCTATTACCTTGAGTGCAATTGTCTATTTTTCCATTTGTAACTTCAGTAATACAACAATAGAGAGGCTCTTTCACGAGCTATTCCTAACAAGTATTACAGCCGAGATTTATGGCACAACTTCTTGATGCATGATGACTATACAGCGCTATACATCACCACTTAATTGAAGACGAAAGTCTCTCAAAGTCTCTTTAAGCCAGTAAAACAACAACCACTTCGTTGAAAATGTGATACAATTAGTGTATGCATTTGGACTGAGCTATTTAAAACCGGAACAACAGTTGCCCTGATCATACCGACACACATTGCCCTTGAAAGAATCGCAAAGAAAATGACCGATAATGCAATAGCGATGGATTAACCTTCCATCGTGCATCGACAGCAGACCAATACTACTCCTGTATCAGCATTCGTATCACAGAGTACGTACGGCGAAACACAGCCACACTTTTTTTACGGCTATGCATTTTTATTGCGCAGAGCCTCAAAGAAATCTACAGCATTTTCGCTTCAAGTTCGTTTCGCTTCAAGTTCGGTTGCCCCTCAGCGGGTGGCGTATGATAAGTCTTCGCCACTCGGCAGAAGTTTGCGTTCTTGTTGCCTTTATTATCATCATAACCGTCGTCATCATAATCAGTTATTTTACGAGCGAAGAAAATGCTGCACAAATCCTGGTGTGCTTTTTCGCATACCTTCTCAAAATCTCGATACTCGGCCGCAACAAGGATCCTTTGGGATTTTATCTCCGCTTCGGACCGATACCCTTTTCTGCCGTTCTGCGCTTTAAGCACACCGTCTCTTTCCTGTCCATGTAAGTCACGCGCATGTAGTTAGATGAGCCAGAGGCATACACATGCAAAAGAAGCATTTCGCTTGAGGCTGACTAATTAAATGAGCTAAAGCGCTACAAATCTCACACCATCTCGACCCGCTCGAGAAATCCAGTAACGAGCGCCAGCGAGATTATCACAACTATTGCGCGAAAAGCAAGCGCCGGCTTCCATTGCCATTCTCCTGACGGATTGACTAGTGAGGGATGGGAGTGGTTGGGGAGATGACGAGTCCACGCGTTCCCGTTCTACCGGATGTCGATTGACAAGCTGACGCTGGCACTCTAAAGCGATAAGAACCATGGGATAAATTACTGACCATCTCCGTCCCAATCAGCCTGACCATGTAGGAGCGTCGGTTGTGAACGAAACCAATTTGCTGAAACGCAAAACAATTTCCGAGAGTCGGAAAGAACACAACGCGAATGAAAGGCGGCGCCAGAATGCCAAATACGATAAGCGATGCTAATAGCACATAAGCTTGAAAAAGAGCTCGAGTACAGAAAACAAAATTCAAGACGCTAGCAGTGATAGCTGATATCAAGGACTAAAATTCACACATTTACAACCACGCAATAATAACAATATAAAATGACGATGTTAAATTTAAGGACTGACGATGCTTTAATTGACACTGTGTATGAATCAACAGCAAACTCATTTTAGGGCTTTCGCTTTGATACTAAGTGATCAAAACGGTCTCTAGGTGAATTTGTCCGGAGGCAGAGCACCATCACACGCCCGGCACCAGATTGAACGATTGAACGCAAATTGTGCATTCAACCGTTGCACCCAAATGTGTGTCGCCTCCTTCTCGATCCGTGTTTATCCGTCCACCATCATCTCCCTCTCACGGTCCCCCTCACACGGCTCCACTGCTCTTCCTAGAAGAGAAAACCCGACCGTTGCTAACGGGGGTTGGTGCACAAGTTTTTATAACTTAATTTATAGAACAAATTATCAGCTGCCCAGCATCTCCGTGCATGCAGAAAGGAGGGTACCCTCTGGTCCTGGCGCAGCGCAAGAAACGCTCATTGCCTATTCCACGCACCTTGCCAACCCGTTGTCGTCGATCGACAACCCTGAACCTTTGCCAAGAGGGAGAAAAAAAACACCCAACGACCGTTGACAAACGAGCGTTAACATGATTTATGCATGTGCGCATCACAGATAGGTTCGAGCGAAAAGGAAGGAGTAAGGAATGAGATCAGTGGGATACGGTGTATTTTTTTTTGTGTGTGGACACTTTTAGCCTCAGGACACTAGGTTTCAACTATCGAGAGGTGTATCGAGAGGTGCTTGCGATGTTGCGGGTGTGATAACATTTAAAATATACCACGCGGTGGATCTGCTCGATGCCAGTTTTCACCCTATATCTCTTCCTAGCAAAAGACATGCACTTAAAAAGAGTAAAATCGATAATATAAATCAAGCTATCCGTAATCCAATTTGCAGAACATCAAACGTAAGGTTCAACATTAAATGAGATTGGTTTTTAATTGTCTCCTATAGCGAACGTATCATGCGCTACATTCTTTACTGGAAGTAGATTTTACATTCGCTTGATGATTCGATGCGAAGCAGACGCGGAAATGTCAATCAATTGTGGAGAGAATAACACACAAGTAAAGCCGGCAGGAAAACACATCCTATCGAATCACCACATTCGCCAACGTTCGCAGCAATGCATGCGACAGGAATAGACATCACGATGATAAACGTGTGCGGACATTCACTCCAACCGGAAGGATGCATGCACAATGAATCATCTACGATTGAGTCGTGGCTGCTTTTAGATTTACCTGACAACAAGAACTAGAGGAAGAATCGATTTATGTGTTTTACAATGCGTTTCAAAGTGTTTCAAATGCCTATGGAAATAGACATAAAACATAAGGGAAGCTTCCGTGGTTTCCACGTGGTAAGGAATAATTTAATATATTTTTATTAGATGCATAATAGAATGTTTAAATGTTTTTCTTTTAAGCAAATATTTAAATTAATTCATAGACAGTTTTGCCACATGCTAACATGTGATTGTTGCAAAATGTTTGTCAATTTATAAACACGATCGAGATAGATACCTTTGGACGTGGTGTTTAAAAACTACAATATTACGCGATTAAAAAGCATTGGAGATCCATCTTGGAGAGACGATAAATATATTGAAAAGGAAGGAAACAGCATCTTTGAGAGACTTTCTATCTTTAGATGGTTTCAACAACCTACCATGTCGTTCATGTCGTGTTACTGCAAACTAGAAATAATTCATACGTCCATAGCGAGGTTATTGACTTGTCCTAAGTCGGCTCCAGATTGGATTTTGGTACCGGTCCTGTCATGTGAAGACCGGCGCCGCTACCACTACACCATCAGGTCCACGGATCCTCCAGACCAAAAGCTATCTGATCTGAGCCATATGCGGTCGCATTTAAGATCGAAAAAAATAGTTATACTCTTGAAATGTCAATCCCGTCATAACATGAGCTGCATCCAGAAAGGTTATCTTCCATTGCAGACGTTAATTCCTCATATCGTACGCGACTAAAATAATCCTGCCTTCTTCGTACAACCTTCTCGGCGATGAGACAAAGCGTTCCGGATCCTTCCAGGCCATAATAAAACAAGCTTTGCATTATAACGTGCACAACCAACCGCCAGCCAGCCAGCAAGCCAACGTCAGGGAGCCGAGGGTGAGGTTTTATGCTTCGCTTCCTTCCACTTTAAACCATCTGCTGTGTCCTTCGCGGGCTCAATTTTATCGCGCGAACATATTGAACCCTCGCCGGTCGTCTCACTTCACCGTTGGAAAGGCAGCACCGCAAACAGGACACAACGGAACGGCGGAACGACTTAAAACACGAAAGTAAAACACAGGAAAAAACCTAAACCATAAACCAGGGGGTTTCCGATTCGGGTAGCAAATCTGGATCTGGGATAGAAGCTGGAGCCCGATTTTTGCGAGGTTTCTCGCTCGTCCTTTTGGGGGGTGGACGCGGAGCTAGCAGCGAGGCAGAAATCGAAGAAGAACAACCCACCAGCAACAAGTGCGCTGGCAGTAACACTGACGGCAGTCAAGATCATCGGATAGAGATCGCGATGTAGCGGCTGCGGCTGCGGCGACGAGATATCGAAAACGATGACAACGTTCAATTAACAGTAATTGGATATCGTTCGCACGATAATCATCATCCGCGAATGCGTTTTTTGCTCAACCCCCCTCTCGCGCTGTCGCCTTCGCGGCGACTGTGACTTTTTACAAACGGGTTACAATCATTTAGAAGGGAATAAGAACAATAAAAAAGCGCAAACTGACACCCCAACACAACAACGCTTCCGTCTGCTCGCTGCAGTCGATCGCCCGGGTTGTGTAGAAAATCCGTCCGTAACTAAAAGGATAAAAACGACTTAGCGCAGAAGGAACTGATTTGACACCGCCACCGGTGGAAGGATTAATGTTCTGCGTCAAAAACGATACGTTTCGTTTTTTATCGATCTTTCCCAATCGTTAAGAGCACGTGACTTTGACAAAATGGGCGACGAGATGAGATGGATTAGCTTATCGAGAAGTTTCCAATTTGTATAAGAACACATTATAGTTTTTTGTTGTTTCCATTTTCAACATAATGTTGAATGTATTTTGCCAGTCCAGAATGTATCGGAAAATGGTGCCTCAAATTATCACTTCCACTTGAAACTTCCGGCAATGAATCATAAGCACTTCCTGATGGGCTCGAACTCGTCTCGAAAAGAGAGCTTCCTCTCTTTCGCCCGCTGGATCGCGAAACCTTTCCGGCCAAGCTTCTATATTATTTTTCAATCAACCACCACCATCATTATCGTGCGATTATCTTCGCCGGTTTCCCCTACCACCAAATTCGACCGCCGATCCCTAACTTCGACGGCGAAGAATCAACGTCCAAAATGGGTTTCCTAATTTCCGTCCCGGGGCATCGAATCGCTACTGGTGTGGCGCGGGGTGTGCCACCACGCTACCCCGGGCACAAGTGCGGGTGCGGCCGAGCCGTTTATACGGCCCGTAGTCGAAAAACGGACGATGACTCCACCCCGGGTTCCTTATTGCCGGGGTTTCTTCTACAACAGAAGGATCGAATTTCGTACCGTACGCACGGGCGCCAAGCCGGCAGGCAAACAAAACAGGAAGATCCTTTTTCCACGCCATCACTTTCACATTCACGAACAAAAAAAAAGTTATAAAATTAACAGGGCCTCACACACACACCCATTCATGCATGCAAGCCGGCCAATGCGTCCCGCAGCAAGCAAGCAGCGATAGCAGTTCGTTTCACTTAATTTGATTAGGTGTCTATCCGTTCCATTCCCGTATCGAATCAACGTTTCCTGCAGACTCGCTGTGCTGCAACAGGGCAAACGATGCACCAAAATGCATTCCACCGTCGATCGATAGAAAACAAGCCAGTAGGGAACATAAATAAACCGGTACACGCGGGACCCACACTGATAATCACAGCAAGTGAGGAAAATTTTAACGCTTGAACTGCAATGAGGCATGGAAGAAAAAAGCGAAACACCAGCAGAAATCACAACGCACAGCCATTCGGAAAGGAAACATATTAATTAAATTTTCCCAATCTGCCACTCTCCGAGTGTTTTGAATATATAACATCCTATATTTCCATTGCTGGTCCATCGTGGGGATTTTGGTTTTGGTAGAACAAGGCAAATACAACTGTCAAAGCCTAGTGCTCCTTATAGGTTCGGACAGTGGTCGACAACCTGCGACTCGGGAACCGCAGGTGGCTTTCGCGTCTTCAAGAGGGTGATGGCGCTTGAGGAGCTTCTCATCCTGACGACGTATGAAACATACCAAATTGACTCGTTTTAAATAAGAATACTAGCCATGAATATAATATAAATATTTGGTCAGGGTAAAAACACACAATTTTCATTGAATCATACAAAAAAGTAATTATACTTGAAAGTAAAATTGAAAGAAACCATACGTTACATTGAAAGAGAAATAACAGAAGTAACCATAAAATTAGACGATTAGAGAACCACTTCAATTGATCATTCATTTGAAAACATGGCAAAACTTGGAACAAAATATATGAGCAAAGTTGTAAACACAAGTGGATAGCGAAGATCGAATCAGAAGATTTTTTTGTTAAGTAGAAAAACTACTATCTGCCTGATTTTCCCTCTTATAAACATTTTAAAGCTTGTGTGTTTATACACATACATTGAGCCTCCATCTGTATGATGCAAATTTATAACCGTGCTCAACCCATCGCCTTATTTGGCGAGACTGACTCGTGAAGGAAGTGATTTTTGACTGAAATTGAATAGAACAAGTATCACTTGTGTTTTGTTATAAAAAGGGAGCGCAGTCCATTCCATATGAGTAAAACCATGAGAGAACAAAAGATAGTTTACAGTAAGAAATGCATGGAAAATCCATTCTACCACGTTCAAGCCTCTCAGGATCTCAGAATCACACCATATAACAAGGAGTTCAATTTAAAAATCCCGTAACATCCTTGTTTGAGTCGTTGAAAACTTATTTGATTCTTTGACCTAAAAAAGGTTGAAAATCACTGGCCTAGGACGTACGTGGTGGTGTCTCTCTCGCTGGATACATCCCCGCTACGTGGTTAATTAAATTGATTCGAACCGACGACGTGCCTGTCCTACTTCTTCGGCTAGTCAATGATGATTAACAACAATTGTGCGACGGGAAATGTTATGGGAAAATCTGCGCCCATCCAACAGCAGCGAGTGGCGAGTTTGGCCTGAGAAATCTTCGACAGCGAACATCTTTCAGCGAGCTCGAAGGGAAACATAAATTGACGTCTTCATGCTGTGCCAGCGTGCGCGCACCAGTTTCTAGCAAGAACCAAGCTCTCGTGTGCTCCCTCCTTCTGCAGACACTGTACCACACCCCACATCCAGACAAGCCTTCATTTTCATATTATAAAAAAAAAACATAATCGCAAACCCACGCGGGGAAACAATTTCTTCCGGCTTCAAGCGTCATCATTACCCGCATCAACGGAGAGCATTACTGTTTAATTGTTCCCGCTAATGAAACCGGTTTTAAGTAAGAGAAACAAAAGAAAATTATCATTGTCGCCGCATTATGGAGCACGTCGGGCCTGTTATTAGCATAACATCTTAATTTTTCATATATTTTTTTTCTCACAGGAATTATCCGGCAAGCGAGGCAAACAGTGTTTTCACTACGAGCCGAGATTACGAACGAAATTTCCTTCATCTATTAAACATTTTCCAACTGCACATTTTTGACTTTGTTTACCTACGAGACGCGATTCTTCTGTTACTTTCTGCGGCTGGAAGCTATTTTCACTGTGAAACCCTGGAGCAATGACTCCATCGGGATGAATTACACTGCGGAATATAATCTTCACTGGTTCACCACCGACTTCACCACTTTCGTAGATTTATAGATTGCACTCCACGCAGCGGTGGAGAAGGTTGCTAAATTTAAATCATGAAAAACGCCTCACTGACATCCAAAGCACACGTTGCCAATCACTTGCCAGCTGCGAAACTGCTGACCATCAGCTGATTTTTTTTTAATTTTCAACCTTTCTGTGTACACTCTTTTTTTTTTTTCAAACTCGAATAATTCTTCAGGCTTGCACACACTGAACACAACGCCACTTTTAATCCGGCCACCAATAACCTACTAGCTATGCAGGCGTTAGAGGTTATTCTTTCGCTCGGCAAAAGTCGGCAAAACGGTTGCTCCTTCCGGGATCGCGGGCACGTGTCACCTGTCTACTCTGGCTGTACTACTGTATCACAAAGCTTGCACGCATTCGGTGGTTTCGTAGTTTTCACGCGAACGAAAAACCTGGCACAACACCGAACGGATGGGGAAGAAGGACACGACAACAACAACAACAACAAAAACACTCGCACGCACGCACGCACGTGCCCCGTTCTGCCGGGTTGGTCGTGTTGTGTTCACTTGGTCGATGCTCACGCTGCACTATGGCGCGCCGTTCGACTGCGCCACGGTGGAACCCTGTGCTCGCGTCCAATTCAAACGACCCGCGTGAGTAAGCGATCTCTCGCGAGCGAACGAACGAATGGCGAAGGCCTTGCAATCGACCCTGGCGAGTTCGGTATGCTGCGCTCCGCGCGGTGTGTTTATGCTGCTGCCAGCCCCAGGAGCAGTCGCTCTCTCGGCATTCCCGGCTGGTGCCACGTTCGTCCATTGCCCCGGGGGTGGCGTGGCATGACAGGATGGGTGCTCGCGGTCACGGTCGTAGAGACGGAAAGACGAACACTGATGGTCCAGAAGAGAGATTGCCGGAGCAGAAGAGCGAGAGAGAGAGAGAGATGAAGACGGCCTACGAAAGAGCGATTTGAATCGGGTTTCGATGGTGAGTTCCCTTCTTGCTGCAAACGTTTATGCTTAATGCTGACCGCATAAGAAAAAAGGCGACCGGTCTTTTCCTTGTTGCTCACACTCTCACTCTCTCTCGAGCACGAGCTCGAGCTGTCGACTCTCTTTGTAGCTACTGCGGCATGTTTTGAATATAATTCTGCAGATGGTATGATGAAAAGTAAACATTAAACTTTACGCAAGCTTCTACACTTCCAGATTAACCTGATTCGATTATCGTCGATTACAAAATGAACAAAACAACCTTCCAAAAGATTTCATTAAAAAAATCGTCGGTTGTAATAAATAAAATATCTGGATTATAAATATCAATACGTTTTCCCTGAAACGACGAATGTCTCTGCCGAAAATCAAACGCCCAAACATGAAAACAAACTTGAAATTGGGTCTGCTGTGACGCAATATCGACGGTCCCGTCGGACGAAGCAATTGTCCCAACGAAATGGATAAAAGAGCAACAGAAAACAGAAACAAAACAACTCCAAACGAACACCCAAATAACGTGGAGGGAGACACAACAGAAGGCAAAATTGCACACGCATTGCAGTGGGATTCATCTCTTTCTCTGATATTTGGCGTCGAGCATGTTTCTCTAATGTTTTCTCTCCACGTTTTTTAAGTGTTTTTTAGTGGATTTCCGAGGATTTAATATTTCATCCTACACAAAATATGATTGTAAGTCTATTTGAATAAGTAAAATAATGTGTTCCAATGAGAATGCTAAATGTTTCTAGGCTAAAGTCATCAAGGTAAGTTTCACAACAAAGACGATTGTTCAATTGGAAAACCTTCTACGGCTGACAGACACTCATAAATCATTGCATCCTTCCCAGCGGTCATTAGCAATATCCTTAGGAGTGAACAAGCATCCGAGATTGAAATTGTGCCGAAACCCTTCCACGCACAAGACTGCAGCCGCGTGTAAGGTTATGAGGAAAAGACATTGCACAAAACTATGGCCTGTTCGAACTGGAAACTACATCTCACCAACACCTTGGCCAAGGCTGAACGGGACATTTCGCCTGTCGTTTGCACCATCACGGTCTTCTCCGTGCAGCTGCATAGTGCATAGAAGAAGAGATAGCAGCGAAAACAAGTCTAAGAGAAATGCACACACCGAGAGCCGGACGGGTTAGGCCGATGGTTCTGTCAAAACAGGAAAAACAAACCGTCCCAGCTCGTCAGCGCTCGTCGCTCACGTCTCTGCAGCAGCAGTTGGAGATGGGTGCGGTAAAAATAGTCCGACCGACGGTGGTGTGCTCTGCTAGGTCAATGCACAACTTACACTACTGCCGCCGACTCACGCGAACTCGGCTCCTACTACGCCAGGAGCCGAGCGGTTTCGAGATCGTCATCCCATAGCCACCCCATCACCGTGCCGGCATTCTAGATTAGCTGTAGCGCTAGATGTTGGGTGCATATCTCGATGCCGGAAAGTGACTTTACCGTGCCGAAAACGTCAGCGATGACGCAGACTCTTCGGGGAGCAACACTTCAACACACTCGGCGGAGTCGAAGACCACACGAAACTGACGGACGGACGGGTGATTCCGATGAGTCATCCGGGTGCACTCGGGAGATGCACTCTAGCTCGTTAGATGCATTATTCGGAGGTCAACAGTGGGGTGCACGCTGTAGGGTCTTTCTAAGTGGTACAAATCCGTGCGAAGTAGACGGGGCGCATCATAAAGGAAATTGCACATAAAGCTGTACACTAATAATATTAGCACACAAATCAATGCATGTATGGGTGTGTTTGTGTATGTGTGTGGGCTGAATTGGAAATTGCTTCCAGCGGCATCTTACGAATCCTACGGATCACTTTCTATTTAATTTTATTCAATATTACTTTCCATTCATAAAACATCGTAGTAGGTAACTATTAAACTAGTTGATACTTAAAATAATAATCGTATAGTTTGCATACTTACAAGTACATTGCTAATAGTTTTCAAGCATTGCTGTGACATCCCATTTTGACAATGTTAGCAAAACATAAGATAATGAAACTTTAATGAAAAAAATACCGTCCTATGTAAGCGTTAACGGTAATACCTATGAATATAGGATAAGGACTTCTTACTTCTGGCGCAGTTTTCACAAATTTTACATTTAATTTTTTACACAATGTTACTACATCAAAATCTTACAACAATAGTTTTGATAAATTCGTGAAATATTTCGGACTTACAAATAGAGACACCGAGTTATTAGATTGCAAAATTTTTGGTATGAGTTTCAGATTGTGGTCCTATGCGTTGTGTCCTATTGTTTTAATCTATGCATTGCTTTATCTAAATATGTATCGTAGCAGTAGTATGAAGCTATGATTAACCTAAGCTACAAAAATCATCTATGGAATGACATTTTCCATATCTAATCATTAAACAAGGCAGAAAAACGTAATTACGACCGAATTATTAAAATAATCGAAATATTTAACGAAATATGAAATTATTGCTAATCGCTATTGCGCATACTTTTCTCAAATATGCTAGTATAATTTCTAAAGTTGTACACTTAAACTTTCACCTTTTGTTTTTAGTGTTAGATGTCATACAATTGGTATTATTATTGTATATCTCACACCCTACAATTTTGTTGACAAATAATGTTTCAATACTTTATATGCACGCACCCACATGCGTTATGTTTTGACGTAGAAAGTTATTTAATGATCTGGCATGGCAACAAGCGGAATCATTACGATGTGTTGCCATCGTGGTAACGCCCGATAGTAAACACAACCGCTAAACGGATTACATTGAATTCAATCTAATTAAAGCCACCCTAGCAGCAATTTTCTGGGTAAGGATTTCCACTTCACACTTGGTGACCGAACGATTTTGCGAATCAATACCGTCAAACCACGCGCTTACGTACGTTCGGTGCGAATCAAATCGTTGAAAACCCCCGTAAACGGATGAATTCGTTGCACACACACCCTCCATTGCTTGGTGTCGTACGCGCCCCTTTTATGCAATTCAATGCATCCTGGATCGATCGACCTCTTAACTTGCCAATAGTGCAGAAGAAGGGGAGGCAAAAACTCTGGAACCATATTGCACATGACCCTCGCACGCTAGTTTCTGCATCCCACACTCACAGGCATACACACCAGCGCTGTAGAACGCACAATACAATCCCTTAGCCAGGAAAAGCAACCTAAAGGAAGGGATCTCATAAGCCGGCTTCCCCTGCTGCTCGGATCACAAGTTGCTGTTAAAACCGAAGGACAATCTTCCCGGTGCCCCCATCCTCCTGCTTGCCTTACCATTTACGCAAACAAAATGCAATAAACGATGGCGCGATGGCGTGGCAGCGAAGCAATAGGGATTAATAAATAAATGGACCCTGACCTCCGGTGGACATCCGCTGCCTACGATTGCGTGCGTGCGTGTATATGCGTGTGTCGTTCGCAAATGCATGTCGCAGGAGAACTTAATATCATTCCCGGCGCTCTTTCAATGCAGGACACGCGGCTAATACAATTGTTTCCGGCATGGAACACTGGCTGAGCGCAAGTTTATTAAATTTTTCATTCTTTCAATTCACTTTTTCACCTTAAAGGCAATGACAGGAATGTATACCAGAAAGATATCAAACAAATTGCACTCTTATCAAAGTATTGGTTAGAGATTGAATAAAATCAAATCCACGATTCATTTTAGAAAAAATCAATTCTTCATGCCCTCAATTGGAGAACAAACATTAAAAGAGAATACATATAAGAATAGTAAATTAATTTATATTTAAAAAAACACAAACTTTTGTCAAATCTGCAACAAATCTTATGTTATATCTTTAAGTATAATGCCATGGTTTAGAATAATGAAATTTTGTTTTAAAAAAATACTTACTTACCTTAATGTTCTTTGTAACGAAAAAAAATGACGAAAGCAACCAGATCTGGAGGAAGAAACAAAGAGATTTTTCTATTACTGACCGTTAACAAGAAAGCATTCGCAAGTCCGATTGCATGGTTCACCAAATGCCATAATCGCGATTGATCAACCATATTGCCTACATGCTCTCTTTGTTGTAATACGTCCAGCGAACACATTCCCACCATCATTATCTTGTCATTGCTAACCTTTGACTGATAGTGGGGTGTAAAGAGGGCCGGATGTCCTTCCGGTACATTCTGCGGACGTTGCAGTCGTGCAGGCCTGCTGCCTTACGTATTACATTATCGTAAAACCTAAAACGAAGTTGCCAAGATGCTGAAAAAACCCTATTCTTACACAAAATACTACTGATCGATAGATGCGTAAATCACGCATACGAATAAAAAAAAGGTATACGACCTTCAGATTCATTTTAGTGCCGAAGTACGTTCGACGGTGGAGACTATTACAATCCATCGGTCAGTGTTATATCGTAATTATGTGGTATAAACATTACTATTAAAAACTATTATTAATATTAGAAATGAGCTATGCCGAAAAAAGAACTAAATATTTATGATTTCATCAGCGCTGCTATGTACCAAACATAAGTAAAGAAATAAAATATAAGTTTAATGTCATTCATCTTTCAATAACACGAACGTAAGCTTCGATGCATCCTCTCGTGTTTGTCATACTAATCAATGGTTGGCGACATTTTTCGTATCCATCCTTGCCGCTACCAGTATTTTACATTTTACGATCGTTAAACATTCGCTTGCGTGTTTGCTTTGAACGTGCAAATGCATCTATGCAAATGCGGATCATAAGCATTCACCCTTCGCTTGGTTGTGAACGAGTCTGGTTGATTCTTGAGCGACAACGGCTTCGATTATGCATATTTCTATAAGATCCAGTGTGTCTATGTGGAATACCATGACCTATCCCACACTTTATTTTTATCTGCAAACATTAATCTGGTACGAACTAGGCCTTGACACCCTCGTTAACCGAAATTACCTATCCGAATCGCAGACATAATACGGTGGCACTTAAATCACCCAAAAAAAACAGTGCTCTTGCTGAGACTAAATTATTCTCACGCTGCAATAAAAACGAGCCAATTTTATAGCTTCCTGTGCTAATCTTATCGCAAAAGTGCGCCGTCTTCTTCGCGCGCCGCAATTAATAACCAGCAGCACAAACACCACCACCCCTGTGGAATTAAATATGCAAATAACTGGACGTGCCACATAGTCCGGACGGTGGTCGACGTGCGTGGGCACAATAGAAGCTGTCTGCGTACTCTCGTTCGGCGCTGCGATGGGTTGGTTGCGTACGTCAAAATGGCAATGGCCTCAGCAGCGTAGATACAAGCGACGAACTTATGGAAGCGACGAGATTAAACCAACGAGCTGTTTAGAATGCCGTAAAATTAGCGAATCGTTGCAAGCGCTCCCAAAAATGGTCCATTCGCTAACGGGTATCAATGGGTTTAATGTTTAGATAGCTCCCGGAATTTGGCAACATTCTGACGGGTTGTTACCAGCAAAGCAGCTTAACTTTATAATACATACAACTACCGTTCTGTTTTCTATATGTAGTCAATTCCGTTCAGAGAAAAACTAATCGTATTCGTAGCGAACGTTGCATAAAACATTTACTTATTGTTAGGACAAAAAATCTAAACGTGAGACTGTTCCAGTAGAGATATAAAATAGAGTAGCATAGCATATGTTTGCATCGCACGAAACACGACTCACAAATTATGAACGACAAATGGTAATTCACAGCTATATATGTTGAAAAGATTATCAAATACTAATCAACCGAGCAAACATATATTCCGGCCAAAACTGATTTTTTAATCAAAAGCTCGAACGATGGAACTATAATATTCGCATTCTTGAATTGACTTATCTTTTTTAAAGCTGTCACATGCGGGCGGATCAAGTTTGAAAAAACGAATGACATTACAGACTCCTGTCGATTGCGAACGCCTACAAACATTACTTAACCGTTGAAATGCGTCTGTATTACATATCATAGAATAGCAGAACCTGATATGTTTGATTATAACTTGCTAGCATCTAAGTACCAACGCTGTACGGAAGTCAAGGACTTAGGCAGCACGCATCAGGTCAAAGGAAGTTGACAAGCCTTATTCGATATTAGGCTTTATCCGTAGACAATCGCGGGAATTTTTAAAGCCTCACTGTCTTATTGCATTGTACGAATGTTTCGTTCGTTCTGTAAGTGAGTCTTGTGCCATCATATGTGTCCTACGTTTTCTGTATCTTCGAATCAAACAAGTTAGAATCCGTCCAAAAAATAGTTACGCGTTTTATTCTTCATTTCACGATACAGACACGATAGATCAGTTCGTCCTTCATACCATGCACATTGCTTGTTATTTGGATTGACTCTCAGTGCCTGTCAAGTATCAAGCTTCTTCTAGGCGAACTATCGGGATTTATAATATTCCTCCTAGAATGTGTCCTAATTATTCGTTATTTAGTACAGATAGTAGAACACGTGTTAACTGTACGCTAATGCAATGATAGCTAAGCGACGGCTACAATAGCGATAATTTTTAACATGTATTTTGACCACTTGGATTAGACCAACACACCTGATTCGTTTAGGCGTAGGCTACTGTGAAGTCTTTTGTTCGATGCTAGCTAATCACTGAGTACATAACTACAGGACTTTGAGCTATGCTAATGATTGAATCAATAACAACAATAACAAATAAAACAACTATCGACAAAATGATTCACTGCGCTGTGTGCTTCAATGGGCGACGGCATCTCTTGAAGGGCCACGAAAAAAATGATTCATTAAATACTTATTAAACTTTATAGACATCCAAGCGACCTAAAATAAGTCACTTAAAATTCGTCCAGCCGTTGTTAAATTTTAGCGAGTTTTTTAAGGCACTCAACTGTGTCTCACAGAATTTAAATTGAACTAGATCTCGAACAGTATTATCAACACAGTGTTCCAGTGTATAGTATACATAGTGCTTTTAAATTACATAATGTTATTAATCTGTCACGAGCTAGTTTACATGTAATAAGAAAGAAATAAGAAAGAAACCGTCTAAACGTTCCGCTTATTTTCTGTCCGACAGAGTTCGGAATGCGGAATGCATTATAATATAAATCTGTAAATGCTTTCAACCTTACCAATTCTATCGCTATTCTATAGTCGTGTGACCATCTATAGTATAATTCATTATCAATATCAATCAATATTGAATAAACCTGACTGGCTAACATTTGTACAATACATTCCCTAAAATTCAAACACATTCCCTTCAAAATAGACGAATTAAAAGTATGCGTGAAAAGTGACAAATTTATAATACAGCGGATTATAAAACTCCCAATATGATAAAATAGTTGTCTATAAACATAAATTGCATAACAAAGGTAAAAACTGCTGTAACACAAAATACTGTACTGCTGAACCCAACGCACACAACATTTTGCAGCGACACGCTTTCTTCTTGTGCGTCGGTCAAAGACACAAACCATACAAACTAGAACGAAAACAGTCAAATCAGCAAATTCTTTCCTCGCAGCGGAAAAGTAAATCCATAACAAGCTGGGAGCGAATCCATTACGTCCAGCGCACAACACGCCCGCAAGGTGCCTCCCACAGAAGGACGTCCAATTTTCACGGTCAATCAGCCGCTGAGGGTGTTACATGGAATGCAATGAGCTCGAGCCGATTATCTTGCATTCAGGAGCAGCGAAAAAAAATCCATCTCTTATTACGTTTTCACCTGGGTGCGAAAAAGGCCGAGAAAGAGAGAACGCGTCCTCGAACAGCATCCGGTGCAGTGAGATAATGTTTTCTCGCGCAAATTTCGTACGCTCTCGGGCAGGGCTCCTTTTTTATCCTGTTGCGAAGCGGCGACGCTCTCCCGTAGCGCAACTGTCATCCTGCGCGACCCTTCCCTTCTACCGGGAAAGGAACAGCGCCCTCCCATCGGGAGCTGTCAGACGAGGAAAAAAGCAGATCTGCGCGTTGTTATCCTGCGAAAATTTTCGGGGTGGATGCTGTCCCTCCATTTGCAGGCACATTCTCCGTTCTCGTCCTGACACACGGTTTTGTACTATCTATAGTAAGGAAGCAGTGCAGCGACATCCTGTTCCATTTACTATCGATTTGCTATGTATCGAATGTTATCGCATGTTATGCAGATTTTTTTCTCCCATTACGTTATGCCAGGGCTGGTGCAATACTTCCATTGCAAATCACGCCAACCGGAAAGACAACCGGAATTAACTAAAATAAACAATGATTTGATTCAGTTCAATTGGCACTTGTTACATCGTGTCCGGGGGAACGGAGGGAGCGTGATGTACCCACCTTACACTCGATGATTCGGTTGATTACGGCGAAGCACGGCACCTTGCGTATGAGATGAACGGCTTGATGATGGCACAGTGCCACTGGATTGGAGGTGTAAATTGCTGAAAGAATTCGGCTCACCACAACGAGACAGTAGCACTGCGCATTAAACCCAGCCAGGCAAAAATACACTCCACTCAAGCAAACACACCTCACGAAACCACGGTCACGGATATCAATGGATGGGATTTTTTTATCTTGTTATCTTTCCTTCCCGCACGCCTGCTATTTTCTCAAACACTCGACACTTTGCACACTGCGACCGGACCGGATGACGACGGGCGGGTCACGGGCCAGGAAAAACGATTTTCCCTCAAGGTGCGTCTGTTTCACGCCCGCACAAAACCCTCGACTGGAACGTGCTACGCTAGCACCGCACACAACCACAAAACAACAACGCACCTGCTAGCAACGTACGCCACTACATTTGCAGATTTCAAGAGCCTTTCAGCGAATTTACAAAACTTTCGCTGTAGTGATGGGAAGTCGAGGCTTCTTCTTCTTCTTCTTCTTCTTCTTCTTCGTCTGTGTGGCTAAGCTTAGGTTGATCTGGAGAATCCAGCTTCCTGGGCCTTCACCAGGTAATCCATAAGATAGAGCCACGAAATTAGAGACCGGCAGCTAAGGCCATATGTCCCGATTGTTTTAGTTAACTGTTCTTTATCTAGTTTAACCACACAAAATCAACGTTTACATACTATTATCACTGTCCTGCTTGTTTGTTGTTGTTTTTCTTTTTGTTTTGGCTTTTTGACGTATTCTGTATGTTTCAGCGTGTTTATCATACATAATTGACTACTCCATCCCCGAGAAGGTATGGTTGATTGCTGTTTAAACCAGCCGTTTCTTGTTGGGTAGGGATCTTGAAAAGATCAGCCTTATACCGGGCTGACTCGGTATGTGGTAGTTGATCGTGAATCTCAAGGGGTCTGATATGGTATGCATGTTGTTATTTGTTCTGTTTTTAAACTACATTTCCATTTTATTATCGATAATAAAATTGTAGACATCGATAATCTTGTTGTGTTTTTTGGCTTTGAAAAATTGAATGAAACTTTCTAGTTTGATGTCTTCATTCTTTAGTCGTTCCAGATCGTATTTATTGCAAAAGAAAACTTTGTGACTAGCAGTGTCGGGAACATCACAGCCTGTCGAAATCAATTTCATAATACTGAGCCAGTAGTTACCATAATCGTGACCTGCAAATAATCTGTTAATCACTTTGAACATATGTGTGATGATCAAAGCAACTAATAGCGTTGCTCCTTAAGTCCATCCAGTATTTCTTCTACCGACATGTTTTCGATGTCCGGACATCTTATCACGCCCTTCGACGTATTCAGCGTGGGGTGTTCTGTCACATTCACTACAATGTCTCCTTTATCGTCAGTAATTTTCTTGATCTTCATTAGCATGCTAGCTTTTTTTCGTTCTTTACCCTTCAGTACCTTCCCATCCTTTAGACGGGTCACCTGCTCCGGTTTACTGCTGATAGCATTTTCAATGACTTTTTGAAGCAAAAATGGACTTACTTTGCTTAGGTCTTTGCCCTCGGTCGTTGCCTCCATTGTGAGCAATTTCTCCTCATCAACCACGTGCTTCGTTGCATACGGTGCTGTATTCTTCTTGCCAATTTTTCTTCTTGGCTCATCGGTTTCACCTAGTGCGCCAAAATAGTTGTTTAGGAGGATACCGTACCGGGATGTATGAATACCCTGTTTGGGTAGAATACATATAGCTATTCCGGATGGTTCATAACCTTACATGAACTAACTTGGATGGTGTTATTAAATTTTTATTGTGATTTAAATTTGTAATTGTTGATTGTTGTGACAGAATAAGTAACTTTAGCCAATTAGTGAGGGGTAGTACATCTTGCCTTTGCATATAAAAAAATCGATAGAATTAAAACTTTTGTCGCTTGTACGGAAAATGGATCGGCTCTACTGCAATTTCTCCCCCAGATGAACAGTTGCGGTGATGGCGGATAAAGAGGGAGAGTTGTAGTTTTACTGGTGGCGTGATACATTTCGAATGACTAAATAGCCAATAACCATGATCTACTTCATATGGTGGATGATTAAAAAAACTATCAAGACCCTTGCTATCACTACCAAACCCTTGCACTACGGGCATATGGACTTTTCATGTAAGCAGTATAGATTTCAGAGACTCGGGAGAAGAATCTCCGACAACCATCACATCTCAGATAGATATACCTGAGACATACACTCTGTTCAAATCTGGCAAAACCCTCTTAGACACATTTTTCAAATGAAAGGTGCTCATGAGAATTGTATGCCCCACATGTGTGTCCGTCCACATAGATGGAATGGTATGAATGTCTGATTAGCCGCGGCTTACCCAACAGTGTCCTTTATTATGGTGTAGTAAGGTGTTGTAAGTAAGGCTCACCTGAGACTTACTGGAAACATTCTCACACAATTTTGTGAAACAAGCAAATTGGGTGCATCTCTTCACAAGGACGCTGTAATTTTCGTATCCTCTACAATGTACCATGGACGTTGTATGCTGAAATATTGCAAGAATGCTACGAGGTGATAGAAATGAAATTAACAAATTAGAAGATTATTTTGTTCAATGGCTTTTCTTCAAAATCGTTGAAACCAGTAAAAAAATTGGTCTATTGTAATGCGTCAGATTCAAAATTTATATAAAAAAGAAACGTTGTTTCAGCCAGTGTTGGTTCAACCGTTTCAACCGAGCAGGTATATCTAGTTGATCATGAAAATGTCGTAGAGTTGAAGGTTAGCAAACATGAAGTTTTTAAGCTTTTTTACATGTTTCCCCAAACCGCTTGTAGGGTACGGCCTACTCTGACACGCTTTTGGTAGGGGAAGGACGGGAGGAAGGAAATCCAAACTTGACCGATGGACTCGCCAACAGACCAAGACTGGGGGGAAGGTGGGGAAGATTCAAAAATTGTACCGGATTCGAAAGTTGCCGGAGAGCGCTGAAGAGTGTCCCTTGTTGGCTACCCGTTAGGGACCTTGAGGGATTCTACAGCTAAGCAATTTCGGGATGTGAATAAGATTTCGACTCCAAAAAACCAAGTACTGAAGTTTGTCCGAATAACTACAGGGTTCTATATACAAGATTCTAAATTCGAGGTCTATATGGCGCTGCTTACTTATCCTGACTTTATCTGATACACATATTGCATAACTGGTAGGCGCCAATATTGAATACCGCTCAAGAAAGAAATAGGTCTGCAATTGAAAGGGTGTGGTTGGTTTTGGTCCAAGATGGTTGGTTCTGGTCCACGATGGTTGGTCCATCCTCCCTCCCTCCCTTTCACGTCTGTATAACGACCCGAGAACCAGGTGGGACAGTTGTCAAAGTTCTCCCTTGCCGGTTCTTGCTTCGATCGTGCATTGCAGGAAACTATATTAAACTATATTTTAAATCATTTTAAATAGTAGAGTTTTTGAATTTCGTGAGATAATGCACATGGTATCGTGCTTCTGTTCTGTACGCAGTGAGAAGCAGGCGAGAAACCTTGTCGTTTGACGTCTCGATAGGTATTCTCGCATCGTTCTCATGTCGTTATACGGACATGTAAAGCCCGCTCATCTGACAAACGATGTTTTGTTTGCTGTTCTAATTTCGAAATTTCGTTATTCAAACGATCGGTTATGAACAGATGATATGCGAACGTTTATTTTACTTTTTACATGAAGAAGCACATGTGAAGTGTAGTGTGAAAGAAACAATGGCATATTAAGTTAATCAATTGGCTAAGGAACGCGTGAAACTAGAAAACGTACTATTTGGTTTTGGCTGATGGACCCATGGAAATTTAACTAGTGTTGTTTGCAGACAGTGCAATTTGTTATTGTGTCAAATGTTGCTTCGTTTCGGCTTCGATACGGTTATTTGCGTAAAACCTAGTCTGTGGAATCTTGAGTGGACAGTGTTAAGATTAACGGTAGGCGACCCGAGGTCGGCAGGACGAGAACGATGAATCCACATCTAAGCCCAACTATCTTCGCATGTCTAACGATATTAAGAACATTCCAAATTCATGTAACTCTGGGAACTGTTCTAGAATGGATGAAAAATTGTGTAATTCGCTCGTTCATTAATCCATTACAGTGCATTTTTACAATCACTATAACCTTTACATTACTACTTTTAGACGAGGACTCTGACACGCGCTGGCGGATCTCAAGGATAATGGGTTTTGGCGTCCTCCCCGATGTGATAAGTTGGCGTGATACCTTCTTCCTTGTTTCGCCGCAGAATATCCATCTCTTCAGGTTCACTGTGAGAAATTTAAAAAAAGTTAAACTTCTGCATGTTTCTGTTCTCCACCATCCAACGGGCCTGCTGTTAAAATGTGTACTATTTAAGGTAGCTCCTCGTAAGTGTTCTCCACGATTCAATCATGAAATCTTTTCACCCATCTATGAAATGCTATTTCCCACTCACGCTTTCCTCACTTTGTTTAACGTATAATATTGAATACTTCCATTGATGCAACTGTATCGCCTTGTTCGACGTGGATCTTCGAACTACACATAATAACCATGTCAAGAATGGGTGAAAGGACTTCATGATTGAGTGGGACGAATTCATCTAACTGTGGTAACTGTTCAAGAATGAATTAAACATGCTGAAATTTGGCACATTGGTTTATCACCCGATGTCATTCGCAAATCGTTGCTCGAAGTTCGTGTTACACGTATTCAACATAAATGCTTTAAATTTTTATATCCAATGTTTGCATTTTACGACGATGAGAATGTAAAGTAAATCTGCGCGTAGAATTTCAAAAAAGCTTATAATCAATTCGTTTTTTTTTTCTCGAAAGCATCTTGCCTGAAAGCAATTAAAATCTTGGTGATATGTTACTGATATTTAAAAAAAGGCATGACAGAATATTTTCCTGAAACCAGAACTAGAGACCAGAACATATTACCACCGTGGTTGGAATTTAAAGTTAAATAACTGTTATTTATTCGGACACCTATAATGTTGCTCTTAAATGCATTAATTGCAATAAGTACAATAGCGATTATTGTATAGTGGAACATTCAATACTTTGAACAAAGCCATAAAACAACATAAATTACTCCGACGTTGCACCTGCCGCAGGCGTGCACGCGGTCAGCTACCATGAGGGGAATAAAATCACTGCCCAGATTAACCACCCGCTGTAACGATTACTTTACTAATTATGAAATCACCAAAAACTCTCCTAAACAATAAAAACATATTGTAGAAAGAACTGTCCGATCCGACCCCATTGGAAGACATTATCGTAGGACACTATGGTAAATAGTTTTGAGTACATTAAAATTACTTCACATGCTAATATTCTGTTTGGAAGACGTTGGTATGGCTTTCACGCTTTGTATAGGAGTATATCATGGATATTGGCTGTTTGCTAAACGCACTGTGTAATACTTTAATGATTTCAGCCAAAGTAACACTTTAATTTTACTCTTCGCCAATGTGCATTTCTCTCCGGGATGATAAATTTGCCTCGAGTACTTTGGCTTAGCGGGAGCTAATGAAAGAAGTAAATACACCGTCTGCCAATGCGTTTGTTTGCCTCGCTGGCTTATTGTCGTTAGCACTGTGTAATTGATTCGATTGAAGTAGTGCGCTACCGAACGTAGAGATGCTATTTTTCGAATTTTTCGGCCCGATTGCCGTTATTACTGATGCACCTTCCATTTGCTCACGTACAGCACGCTATTAACTCTTTCATATTGTGTTCTAAGCTACATGTTTCGAACTTAACAGAGCTGTGTAACTGACTTTCTTTGGCTACATCAGTACTGTCAATTTCTGCTATCGTTTGCAGCCTACTGTAACATGTTTTCTCTTTTTATCCATTGATATCCTAACTTTCTTCTTAGCTCGCTAGCTTAAATATGCAGAGACTTGGTTTTTGTTTCTTCTATATAATATTTGTGCTCATTTTGTGGTTTGTTTGTATATATCAGTATATATAATTTGTCTGGAAGACTGTTTTGACTGCTTTGCTTTTCATGTTTCGCATTCTGTTATGCTGTTTAACGCGTACCACACGCGTTTCCCGGTGGATTTTTGATAGTGTATGTATATTTGCTCTCTAAACTTCAAGTCCACTAACAATTGTTGAATGCTTATTTCATGCGGTTCTCAATCCCAATTCAATCTATCGCCTCGTTTACATATAGGAAGACATTGATTAACGATTCAGCTGCTCATACTGCGTTTTTTTGTCATCGCGTTTGAGAATTGTGTTATCCCGACCTATGTCAACTATGCGTGCTGTTACGCTATCTGCGCATCTGAATGTTGAACTCTGATATGGCGGAGGTGCTTGATGGAATTGTTTTTGCTTCATCGAACGACAGATTTAGGTTCCTCATATATTGATAGGAAGAATCGGTGCAAGTTCCTGTTCAACCCGGCTGTCCAAGCCAAGGCTAATCCAATATTGCTGCTGTTCAAACAATTTAGTTCTTTTCAATCGCCCAACGCCCATCGTCTCAAGCCTTATAGCGTGCAACTTTTGCATGGTTGCCACAACAAAAACAACAATCTCCCACGGGAAACGATGCGGTCGCAAACGTAAATGAGAGAAACAGTGTAACAACGGTTTTTGTCGAGGGAAATGGCAGATGAGATTACATAGAAATACGACAATGACAGTGTGCGTTCTGTACAAACATATTAAGGGATGTCTGTGACGGTGGATCCTTAGAAAGGTAATCCAATCTCGAAAGCATGGATCAAAGCAGTACCGGAGTCGTAGATACCAACCACGCAGAACAGCACACCGAGGAAGATAATGAAGTAGTTGTAGGCCCGTTGCTTCTGGTCCAGCAAGTGTCCCTTCAGCTTCAAATGAAAGTAGCAAGGCCAGATAAAACTCAACATCGTACCAGTGAAGCTGCCGATAAAGCCCATAAGAATCGAAAAGTGTGGGATGAAGATGGCCATCATGATCGTGCCGAGAATGACGGCCAAACGCCATGCCAGACCCCAAACCTTCAGCTCACCATCCAGCTCCCAAACGACCGGGAAGATGGTCTTTGGTCTGCCGCGGAAGAAAGCGCGCTCGAGCAGCTCGCAAGCGGCGAAGAACGGTAGCGGGTAGCTGAGGACGGCCTTAATGACGAGGCAAAAGTTCACCAGACCCTTGAACCCGGGCGAGTGCAGATTGTTCGTGATGACCTGCTGCGTATCGTTCTGGAACGTCAGGAAGCAGATGTACCCGAACAGGGCCTTGAAGGCGGCCGCCGCTATATGCGACCAGTCGAGCATCCAGTTGAACTTGGACCGATCCTCCATGTTGCCCTCGAGCGTGGGTAGGAAGATTTGCGACGTGTAGGAGAAGACAATAACACCAAGTGAGATTGGAAAGTTTTCAAAGTCCATTCGCCACTTGACCTTACTCCAGCCCCAGTCACCGATCTCCAGCAAGCAGTAACCGACGATGATGGCGTTGATCAGCAGATGGGCCATGGTGCACCAGAACGACAGCAGCGACACGTGATGCAGCGACTTCAGGAAGGCGAGCGGCAGCAGGAAGATACCGCACAGCATCATCCACGAGCGCGTATCCAATGCCCCGTCCGGGAAGGAGCCCGCCATTAGATCACCGCACACGACCACGTACAGGATGCAGGTCATCAGCAGCTCGATGATCTGCGCTATGCTCACGACCCGCGCACCGATCTTCTTGCCGAAACACACTTTCGCGATGGAGACGTAGCTGTCACGGACCCGTACCGGTTCGCCGGTTTGCGGGTCCGGTTCGTACAGACACTGGACGAGTATCTTGCCGGTATAGCAGCAGATGTGCGCTATCCCGACCATCGCTATGATCGCCCAGTAACCACCCCGAAGTACTGCGAACGGTAACGACACGATGAACATACCCTAGAAATAGCGATCGTGGTGTTAGTAACTAGTGTAGAATGTCAGTTAGGGTACTAGAACACAGTGCTAGAGATCAGGGGGATGGTTTAGGATTATACAAAATAAATAGTTATCAGCAGTATTGGTGACAGGGCGTTGACGTAAGCTATACATACCGTACCTAACGTTAGCTGAAACTGTATGGGTTACACATTTGGATAGATGGGATATTGAAAAATCTAATACGTGCATGAATGAAGAATGAAGAAAAATGTATGCTAAACACTGGAGGTGTCAATCACTTCGGGACATGTAGACAAAAGTTTATTTAGGCATAGTTCCGCTGTTCACAGAAACTAACATTCCAATGTTGTGATCTACGTGAATCAGAAATCATGGTTCTCAGAACAATGGTCAGTTATGCGTACTCGAAGTAGCGCGTATACTAACGGTCATAATGAACAGACTCTCAACGAGTAGATCCCAGGATGTGATTGACACCTATTCTGTGTTCCAGCATATTACATGGCGGATGTTTGAAGACTTGTCACTCAAAACTAATGTCATTCCAAATAGCGTAAAGTAACAGACCATTCCGTAAGTGTTTTACCTGAATAGCATTGGTCACGTTCCATGCCGCTTGGTACTCGTTGATCTTAGCACCACCCGGAGCCTCTCCTTCGCAGCCACCAGCGAAGGTACTGTCAGACCCAAACGACTGTACACTGCCTTGTCTGTAACGTGCTCAGAAGAAAATTAGTACGTCAGCTATCGGTATCACTGCCAGTGTGTGTGTATGTACCTCGGAGGGTAGCCGCCCGCTTGGTAGCCATTGTCGAAATCACCCTGATTGAAACCCGTCTCCTGGTACTGGTTGGTACCAGCCTGCTCCATTCCGTCCTCCTGGTAGTATGCCTTCGGATTCGTGAACGGATTTAGCGGATTCATCTCCGTTGTTCCACCAGTGTCACCCGCAGCTACAGAGAGAATCAACCAGTGTTACTGCGGACCTGAACCTATCGCTGCTCTAATAGCAACACCTATAGCTTATAGCTTACCGTCGGTTTCGGCGAAATGAACATTCTGTGGTCTTGGGGGGACTTGCGGGGGCGATCGCACGCCACTAGCACCAGCAGCAGCATCGGGTCCATAGCTGTCTCCGGCCGGTTCTTCGTAGCCGTTCTGTTTCTGCTTGACCGGAATCGTTTGACGCGCGGTTTGCAGTGCTACGTTCAGCATGTTTTTCACCGGCGGCAGCGGCACGGAGCGAAGATTATTCAGGAACGCCATGTTTGCACCAACGATGTCTGCAAGGATTCTTTCTCGCTGTAGTCGCCAAAGATTGGTTTCACAGCGAACAACAACACGGTAGTGGTTGTCTCCGTATTGAACACACTATTCACTATACACTGTACTCGTTTACACAGACTGTTCGTCGGTGTATGGAAGACTTTTCAGTGATTTTGCAAACGAAAAATTATGACAAGTTTTTTTTTCTGCTCTATTCACATTCGTCGTCACAATGTCTGTTGTTTGTCAAACCTGTCGACGGAAAAAGATAATACAGCAAAAACACTTCGTTTAATTTCATGTAACAGCATCTTGGCGCTTCAGGAAACCTCGTGCTACATGCGAGAGTGTAGCGAAGGATGTTCGGACGACACGCGCGAGAGCGAATCACACGCTGGAGGCGATTATTGATTTTTTTGCACCTCCCAAACTCCTTCTCACCGTGCGAAAGGAATGGTTGACAAAAACGATTGAATCATATCGGGTGGGACAAGGAAATAGAGCATGCCGTGCGTTCGGTGGGGGAGTTCCCGTCATGTGGTGTGAAAATTGAACACATTAAAATGGGTTTTTTGTAGCACCAAATAAATGGTCGGCCAGAACTAACTGCTTGCACATTTTCATGCACCATCAAAATACGTAACACCACTGCAGAGAGGTGCTATTCCGAAGGATTCGTTTTTTTCCTGCAAAACTTACCATTTTTCTCTGGGTCAGCAAATTGCCTTGCAAATGTCGCTGGTGCTAGTGCTGCTGCTGCTGCTGAATTCACTTATCCCCCCGATTGAAGAAACGCGCGGGTTGCACTGGTGGAAAAACGGCACTTTTCCGAGTTGGATTTTCCTGTACTCGGGCGGGTTTCAAGGGTTTCCGTGTGCGGGTGATTTCTTCGGGCGCTCTACACTCACTACCCTCGACCGATCAGTGTGCCATTTTGAAGGAAAGTGGCAGGACTTTCGTGGCTCTCGGCTAGGCTTGGAGGCAAATGGGCACGTTGGTTCCACCGATAAAGATGGCACAAGAGAGCGCGTGAGTACGCTGCTGGTCGTGGAGAGAGCGCTGAGAGCGTGTGCCACCACGGGCATGCAAGGATTCCGCCAAAGAACTACGGGAGCAGCGGCCGAACCGAACGTGACAAGTAAACACTGCTGGAGTGTTCTGATTCGATTTTAATCATTACGGTTTGAAGTTAGGTCATTTTTGATAACAACCATTGGAGCGATATTCCATGTGATGTAAGCAATCACTCAAATATATTTCAGATCTTTTTTTAAACACGATCTAGTTTTAAAAATGTATTTTTGCTAAATATTAAAAAAATGCAGTCTTACGTACGAGAGAACGGTCCAAATTAGCATAAACTATAGTTAAATTTGAGTTACCAAACATTCAGTTTTTTTCTTTACATAACATAACTGAGTATTGGACATTGTCCATTACTATTTGGCACAAGTGATCTCTCAAAATGATCAAAAGTAACCGAAAACAAGGATGTTCTTATGATTGTTATGTTATGAAAAATGCGATATTTTTACATGTACAGTTTTTCAACAAAAGTTTCTCCTAAACCATTATGTTTCGTTTGATTGTTGATTGATTCGTTTCGCAGATGAGATTTGGAGACTTGGCGTGTTTCAACAGCTAAAAACCAAACTTCGAACGAACTTCTATATAGATTCTGAATCATATGTTACACAAGCTAAATCGGTTTTCGTGTTTTCTGAACTGTCTTGATATCATAAAAAACATCATTATCGATTATATCATTGACGATTATCCACGCGCAATGATGGGGACACCAAAGATTCTGCAAAATAAAGATACTTCAAAGAGACTCTTTCAAATAATCTTCCATTCCTAGTACTCACGTATGCCTCTGAGACATGGGAGTCGGGGTCGAAATCTGACGAACACCTGCTTGCTCTAACTTCATTATTGTGCAACGCATTCGACATCAGCGGGCTGATCATGTCAGAAGAATAAATACAGACGAACTTGTAGACTTGTAAACATTTCTCAACAATATTAGACAACCTTCGCCTAGACCGTGAGACATCAAATTTTTAACCAATAATTGAAGAAATAATGCATCCTTTGTACAAGCAATGTTTGCCTTCTAAGCTAACTGGGAGATGAATTTATAGTGTGTTAAGCCATCAAATAGAATTTTCGTATCACTTGAGGTGTAGCTTATTACGGGTGAAAAGAAGGTAGAACCAGCCAAACAAATTACAATTCAATTATGCTGTAAAGGGCGTGCGCAATACGCGATACAACTTTTCCAAGAATTGAAAACATTTATTCGATTCTTGTAGTGACCGATTTTTTATGTCGTTCTGAGATCAAACGCAAAAAAGCAATATTCAATCAAATACGCTCCGAAGTTGTCTGCATTTCATGAAGGTTATGGTAGATTTTGTATGTAGGCTTCTACTGAATCGCGCTCGTCCCAACCGGTTTGACCAGTCTCTGTTTATTTGACGTTCCGTTGTACTGCGAAGAGCGTAACAACACACTCTAATTAGCAAATAGAAATCTTCACTTCTCCTATATATAAACCAAGTCTGTCCGCGCATCAGATGATCAGTATATGTGCGTTCGTTGCGTGTGAAACCTCACCGCGTACCTCAAAATGAATCGCGTGATACTTGTGTTATTTGTGGTGTTGTGCGCGCTGTGTTACATATCGTCCGTCAATGGAGTTCCGGCGGGCCGGAAGGAACCGGCCAACTCTTCGAAGGAATCGAGTGAAACGGGCGTGACGAGAAGCGAACGGGGAATGGCCAAGGAGGAGAGCTCCTGGAAACGCAGAAAGGATCAGCCGTCGTCTGCGGAGAGCGGTGAAAAGAAAATGAAGCGACCGTCTCCTCCGCCGCGTCGTAGGAAGAATAAAAACCGTAAAAGAAATCGAATGTCCTCCACGACAACGACGACGACGACGGCTCTTAGCACCAGCACAGCGCCTTCAATAACTTCATCAAACAGCAAATCGTTAATTTCGTCCACAACACCCGGTTCTAGCTCAACGACCCCCTTCTCGACTACTCCGCTGACATCGCCATCCCCGTCTTCTACAAGAATATCTTCCAGCTCTACCTCTTCGTCTACTACGACAACCGTGTCTAGTACGACGACTTCATCTACGCCTGTAGCTGCTTCAACAACACCAAGTACAACATCAGCTTCATCTACCACAACAACGGCATCTTCCACAACCCCTACGAGTTCTTCCAGTACCACAGCAAGACCTTCTTCATCATTTCGTCCCACACGGGATTGATGTTCTTGGTTACGCTGAATTAAGAATGAAATTTGTAAAATTGTAAATAAAATAAAACGTAATCATATAAGCATTGTTATACACTTCCATTACGCGAAACGTACTCCGCACCGATAGGGGCGCATGATTTAGAGTAAAGATATTTTTTCGAAGCAGATACACAATTGCTCTAAAACTATCTATATTCTCTGCTATGACACAAATTTGTGTTACTTGTTCGAAAAAAAGCTAGAAATATAAACAGAACATAAATATTTGAAGCAATATTCAGAAGAGTATTTTCTTTGCTTTCGGCACGCCTTCAGCTGTGGCGTAGTTGGTGCTTCTTCCGCACGAAGTAGTTGGTGCTTCTCACCACAGCTCATTTGCTTTACCTAAGCTTACTTGATTCGTAACATGTTCGCATTGGTATATCTCATTCCCGTATTTCTCATATTTTTGAACACATGAAAAAATTAAGCACGGCAAATGGCAGAAGAAAATCTCCAGTTTCAAACAACAAAGATATAAACGAAAAAATCAACCGTTAGGACTGAGCACGTTTTTAGTACAATTTTTAGAACAAACCTTGTGCAAGAACAAAATCAAACAAATTGGATGTTCCCTTAGAATGTTCTAAAACGATACATTCGATTTTTTCAAGAATAAATAATCAAATTTCATTAGTAATAATGAAAATAAGCAAACATCAGATACACAATATTCTCAGCACATACTACATCAACTTAGATCATTTTTGAAACTTGGTGTTTGTTGGAACATTGGCACATCTGAGGGGATGTCCAAGTGCAGAGGAGTCAAGTCAGTGCAGGTTGATCAGAATGCGATCAGGTGGTTCGAAATGAAAATCAATTTAATCGACTGGTTGGTAATAAAATATGATTCACTTTATTCATCATTTATCGTGACAAGAACACGAACTGAAGAAAGCAACACGCGCACTGCTGGCATCGTACTGTCGTGACATCCTCTTCGTTTCATACCGTCACCGGCTCACCGGTACGCGCGCTGGTTGTCACCTTTTGCAATAGACGAAGCAGCGGAGTTAGCATTAAACCTAAACACAAAACAGAACTAGATACGCTTAACTAGATGCTTGTCCGGAGGAGACCGGAGGGTTTTTTAAAACTCCCCCTCTACACTCTCTGTTTCACGATAAAGGTGCTATAGGTCGGTCGGTGTGTCTCGTACAAACACGAAGCACCACGAGCAGGAAGCTTCCGAAATGGCATCGAAACTACCCTCTCTGCTCCGGGGAAGTGCATAACATCGCCTGACCCTACCGGAGATAAGATTGCTGGAAACGGTACACGAAAAGTACACAGGTATTAGTCTAGTAATAGTTGTATAAAAATAAACAATTCACTTTTTCCAGTGCAACGACCATCCACACTTTCGCTCTCGTTCCCTTGCCGCAGTACGCGCACATACCGCATAACTAATTATGCTAACGATATAAACTAGTAAAATAAATCAAACGATTACGTCAACGTTGCACGTTGCTGCGTACTTTGCAACCCGTCTGCTCGGGGGCACTCGTTCTGCCATTTTGCACTGTCCCTGCGGTGGAAAATATGCGTGGAGAAAAGGAGGAAACATAATCAAAACGTGGAACATTACGGATCCGTCGTATAACCTTCCCGCCTTTTCATGCATCCGAGCATACTTTCCGCATCGAATTTCAATCATATGAATCGCATCAATCGTAAATCCTGAGAGAAAGGAGCGTAGGTGCGTGCGCATTGAGGTCCAGATAAAGCCAGAAATTAGGTAAAACGAAATGGTGACCAATCGGCGCACTCGGCTAGCTCGCGGCGCAGATCGATCGGTTCGCCTCATTCCAGCTCGAACTCCTTCTCCCAGCTTTCGTCCGAGTTGGAGGACGATGCTTCCGCTTCCTTCGTGAAGTGGTTCTTGTCCATCTTGAGCTGATCCTTCTTTTTGCCACCCGCCGCTTGCTGTTGTTGGGTGCCCTTCTTTGCCGCGCCGGCCGACTGCTGCTGGTTCTTGCTATTTACATTCTTTCCAGCGATCGATGACTTGCTACCACCCTGCTGAGTACCGGATTTGTTTTGCTGTTGCGTCGTGCTCGCTTTTTGGTTGTTGGATGATTTTGAGTCCTTTTTGCCGGTTGCTGTCGGAGCTGGTGCCACCGTCGCAGTGGCCGCCGAGGACGTTGGCGATGGTTTACCCTTAGAAACAGCCGGCGTTGGCGTCTTCTGCGGTGTACCTTCGATGTCGGATTGGATCAGCAACGACTCGTCCACTAGGTCAAGCTTGCCGACGCTTGTGGTGAGAGATTTTTCCCGTTCCCGTATTTCCTGCTCGTACTCCTCCAGCAGACGCGCCTGCTCCTCCTCGGACAGTTCAATGTTCGTTGCGTCGAATTCTGGCACTTCGGCCCACGCGAGATCATCAGCGATGGGATACGATGGCGTTTCTTCCGGTTCAACTGCTGTATGTAATGTAATAAAGGTTAAGGCAGAATTAAGAATTAAGAATTAGGACAGAATTTCTCTTCAGGAAATTTTATCACATCGAAATTTTTAAACACAATTTAGTGACAATTGTTCATGGTTTGTAGCGTACAAAGCACTAGAATGATACAAGTATTTGAATCTTTCCTGTAAGAGTGCAGATAAATGAGATAAGATAAGAATGGTGATAAGTTTGAACTGAAAAAGGTAATCCAAAGAATCTCAGAAAAGAGAGAAGTATATAAAAAAGATCGCATGATATACGAAATATATATATCGTTCACGTCGGTACACGAAATTCGTGTTCCTTGTCAGATTTATCTAAAAATGAATTTCCATTTGTAGGAGCTAGGAAACGGATAAAACGAGATAGGTAATTTTAGTTTGAAACGTTACTTATTATTCTTCTGTGTCAAGTTTCAAGCAGGCATGCTCACCGTCTTATGGCTTACTAGATTTATTTATAAATGCATAAATGAGTATATCACGTAACTATTCCCTCCTAGACATCTATTGACACCAAACATGACTAATGACCACAAAACACCGATTGAAAGTCTACAGCCAAGTGCAAAGTTTATGCTTAAGGAGCACTCTATATAATACGTACTTCAAAAGATGTCCGGAATTTGAAATACATACAGGAAATATTCAACTGGAAACATGATAAGCTTGAAAAACAAATGAAAAACTCTCCAAACATTGGAGAACGTAAGAAAAATGGCCCTGGGAATGTAAAAATATTGAACATTTCAAACAGAAGGCAATTCTGCTGTCTATTTCTTAGCGCCATCGACTTTGCATGTCCCGGTGGCATTTTTAATACCAAGACAATTATGATCCCTTGTCTGCCGTTCTCGTTCATATCGTGCTAGAAATCCATTGCTTCTAATGTTCCAATACAATTTCAATTCAACCAATCTATCATTAATGTGTCTAAATGTGTGAGGGAGTTGAGTCTATACCAAGACATAAGATTAACAGTAGATAAATAAGTGTCGAGTCCCTGCCACTAACAGTCATTAAGTTTACCTTCTTCAATGGCTCGTCTTGGTTGATCTGTTTGCACGATCGTTTTGTTGGGGGCACATGTTTCCGTAGAATTGACGGCAGCCTTCGCTTTACGTTCAGCCATTTCCGCATTGGCAATTGCGTCCTCCAGCAGCGCCTTCTTGAAGAGATACCTGTACGAACGTCATGCAGAGTGGTTTATAAATTTGTCCATATTCACTAACTTAGCAATGTATTACCGTTTCCAGAAATTCATGTGAGCAACTTTGGCAGGCACCAAGGTGACATACTTTTCGTTCAGTATCGTACTGCTGGCCAAATGCTTCGCCAGCCGTGGCTCGGTGAACTGTTCCTGCTCCACGACCTCCATCCAGCGCTTGTACTTTTCGCGCAGCTCGTCGGCCGGTTCCTCCAGGTAGGTGTCGTTGTTGGCCTGCAGCTCCGCCAGATGCTTGTAGAATCCGGTCAGCGTGAGCGTACCGTCCGCCGTGATCAGCACCGCCTCCGTCTCCTCGTCCTCCTCGAGCGACGGCACGAGCGCTTCGGTCACCTGACCGAGGAAGCTGCTGAAACTTTTCTTCATCGCACCGACCGTCGAATCCGGTTCGCCCAGGCTGAGCGAGCGGCCAAGTGCTTCGGTAGCGCTCGATGCCTCCGTTTTGACGACCGTCGTGAGTTCTGTCAGGTCATTCTTGACCGCCTCCAGGACCGATGCTGACTGGAATTGTAGTCACGGGTTGGGTAATCCGTCAGTAATGTTTCGATAGGGTGCAGATAAGCAAGGACAAAGAACAAACAGCAGAATCACTCAATGGAAAATCAGCAAACAATTGTTTTTTTTTTCTGCCCTTGCATGACAGTTTGCACAGCTGTAGTTCCACGTTGTTTTGCACAACTTCAGAAGATTTTAAAGTAAGATAAAAAATTCCTTTCCGCGTCTGTTTACCTTCGTACGCGCAGTGTCTATCCATGAGCCCCACCAGCTGGACGAACTGGCCGACGTAGTACTTCCGGTAGGACTTGTGGGCACCTCCGCACCCTTCCCCTTGGCCGGACTAGTGGGTGCATTCTTGGAGATCGTCTCATCGCTGGTTAACAAAACGAACAGAGGGTTTTGTTGTTAGCACATACGGAAAACGCATAACGCGCAGCAAGTTTCGGCGCGGTTACTAACCTTTTATCAGCCATATCGACACACTCCACCGTTTCTGTGTGTCTGGGTTGTGTTGTTATTTACGCACAAGGAAGGGTTCAGCAGCTGGGAATGAGGTCGGCAGAGCAACAGGGAGGTGGAGGCAGCAGGAATCCAGCAGGTTTTCTTTCCACTGTGAGATAATGTATACGATCGATGGAAATCGACGGGAAAGACACACACGAAAGGAAATGATTTTTACACACAGAATCGTGCAGACTACATTCGCAACCACTGCTCGTACGCAAGCACTTTTTTCGCACTGTTTTTGTGTCGTGTCGTGCGTTCTAACAGAAACGGTGCTGGTTTTTGGTGCTGCTGCTACCGACGCAGGCTCGGATTAGCATTTTGGCCACGGGATGCTCGTTCGACCTGGGAGTTTTCACCTGGACCGTCCGGAACCGTCGGGTCGGAAATATGTTTTACAGTTTTGTAAATAAAAAGCACGTACGCCAGCAGGTCTTCAGAACCAGTTTTTACGCACAACAAAAAATCGGGCCATAGCACTTGTCGCAGCGCATGACCGATACGTTGTAACATTTCAGCAAAAGATATCACAGAAGAGCATCGACTACCCTGGGGAATTTGGGAATGATAAATCATTATTTTATCTCCTTGGCACAAACAATAAAAGCTCAGGCAGCTTAAGTTCATTGAAAATGGAGACGGCGTTGTTTTCTCCAATCTAATATTTACTACGCAAGTGGAAAATAGTTTTTCAATTGTCTTTTCTGAACTCACGGTTAATCCACCTACCGGTTGAACATGCTTAGGGTAGTCAGCGTTTTGCTGTAATTATTTTGCAACAAGATGCTGTTTGTTTTTTAAATCGTGTTTACAGTACATATTATATGAGAACAAACAAACGAACAATCAAATAATTTTAATAATATATGTAGCCAATTTGTTATGTTTTTTTTCGTTTATGTTCGTTTTTTGTTAAAATTTTGACAGCTACTACCATTTTGATTGTGCCAGATGTAAACAAATACACATCGAAAACAACAACAAAGGCGTACACAAGCGCTGGGTGGAAATAATTAAATCTAAGCATTTTACCATAGCTTCCAGACGGCTTTAAATGGCAACAAACAGTCCGGTGAGCTTGATTCACTCCGCGGCAGCATCGTCGAGCCAGAAGGGGAAGCAAAATGGAACGTGCACCATATCGAGCGACATTCTCGACGACCTGGCCAGCCGGTTCATCATCAACGTCCCGGTCGAGGAACGTGAGAATTTGATCCGCATCTGCTTCCAGATGGAACTGGCGCACTGGTTCTACCTGGACTTCTACAGTGCCGAGCTGAAGCAAAAGTGCGGCATTAAGCAGTTCGCACAGCAGATGTTCAAGGTACGGTGCTGTTGTTTGGTTTTCAGCGCGTTTGCAAAAGCTTTATCATGTTTCCGTGTTTACAGCATGTGCCGTTTCTGCAACCAAACTGGCCGAACGTGGACAGCGTCCTGGAGGACTGGAAGCAATACAAGGTCACCGTACCGACGTACGGTGCGATACTGCTGTCGGAGGATCTGAAGCACGTGCTGTTGGTGCAGTCGTTCTGGGCCAAATCGTCCTGGGGCTTTCCGAAGGGAAAGATCAACGAAAACGAGGAACCGTTCAAGTGCGCTATCCGGGAGGTGTACGAGGAGACGGGCTACGACATTCGCAACCTGATCGTGAAGACCGAGTACATCGAGCTGATCATAAACTATCAGTTCACCCGGCTCTACCTGGTGCCAGGTGTGCCTCTTACAACGGTGTTCGCTCCAAAGACGCGTAACGAGATCAAGTGCTGCGAATGGTTTCCCGTCGACCAGCTGCCCGTCACCAAGCATGACAATGTCGTGAAGAACAACCACCAAATATCCGGCAACTCCTTCTTCATGATATTGCCGTTTGTGAAGCGGCTGAAGAAATGGATCGACTCGTACCAGAAGGGCAAGACGGGCAAAGGCGGTTCGAAAGGGGCGAACAGTGTGCAGGCAAGCAACTCGCCTGTCTTTGGACGCGAATCTACCGGCAAGCAGAAGATATACTTCGAGAACAATATTGTCGGGGTGAGCGGAAGCGGCAACAAAAACAGTGGCCCACAGCTCCAGCAGGCACAGGGACAGAAGCAACGGCAGCGGCACAAATCGATGGGAGAGCTAGAGCAGCAGCCCAATCTGCTGCAGTCGGGTGGTTCGGGACGGGTCGGCAAAAACAACCCCGGCACACCGAACGTACAACAGCAGGTTGCAACCGTAAGCCAGCAATTCTACAGCAATAGTCCGAGCTACGCCCAACAGAAGCAACCGCGCGAAGATGCTACCAACTCGGTACGCTCACAACGGGCGGCCAGCATGGCGATCGAGGGTTATCAGGACTTTTCACTCGGCATTGCCGATGGATCCTCCGCGGTGAAGAAAAAGCTTAACAAAAGCAAAAACGAACCGATGACGGCTAGCGAAGCAGGAACCGTATACCCGACGGCGATTCTGGTGAACCCGGCACATCAGGCCGAACGCACCAAGAGCCAGACGAAAAGAAAACTCTTCGACAGCCTGCCCGCGTCCGTTGGACAGGTTACTGCGACAGAGGATGAGATCAAATTGCCCATCTCGTACGATGAGTTCAAGGAGGTGGATGCTTGGGTGGGATTCAGGTTGGACTATAGAAAGTTTTGGTAGTTACCGTAGGTGGTTGTAGGAAGATACCTACTGCAAGAAAAACTATTGGACAGTAATTATTGTATATATCGCGAAAAAGAATGATTCTAGGTTAATTTCATTTTTCCTTTCATATAATTTTATACTTGAAAAATCAAACCTACGAGTGGTATCTGAACAATACTAACACAATGCTATAGAATAATCAAGAATTCGCGAGGAATTGAATATTTTCATTTACTTTTTGTGAATTCGATGTCTGCAATGATTGAAAATGATATAAATTGCGCCAGGCAACTAGTTCCATAGTGAAGTCTCGAAATGTATGGGCATTCTTATTCTTACTTACGAGAATATCCTGCCTGTTTCTTTGTATACAGCAAGGGTTACTAAATAAAATGTCCATTTCATATACTCATTGAGTTTCTATTATTAGAAGTAGAAATTTATTTTTTCTGCTACTTATTCTAGTTGACAATACTTGACCGTCTTGCGATGAAAAAAACTAATTCCAGTTCTCTTCAACGGACTTCAACTTTTTTAAATATAAAAAGGCAGTCTCAGGATTGATAGATGAAATATAAACAGTACAGATAAGATATAGTCGATAAATAGCCCTTAGTAGGTAGACATCGGAAAGCAATTTAAAGAATTACCTTTGGAGGAAGTCACCATACTCAATTTCAAACCTACCGCCTTACTTACATTCAAACTTGTTTGTTAAAAGCAAACATGATCTACGCCTTATAGATTTTGTCATTTGTGTTTGAACGAATTTCAAGGTCTTATTTCGGTTTATTTAAATTTGGTTTTCGTTAGCTATGATTTTTACTTATTATTATTTGTTTCATAATTTTTCCCTCTTGCCTACATGCTTTTTTAAGTAGAGCTAATACAGCACAGAAAATGGTTACACAATGTATTTTAAGTGAGATCATAATTCAAGAACGGCGAGTTTGGATTTGATTTACACGGTTAACATATGTTTTGATATCAACCAGGCTGTGTTCACACGAAAGAGATTCACAGAACTGTCAAATGTCCTTCGTGTGAAGACAGAGTGACAGTTCTCTTGACCACCTGTCAAATAGTCAATCGCCTTTTTTCACGAAAGATACACTCGAGTCCTTCGCAGGAAAACTTTTGCGTGTTTTTCATCCTTGGAGGTGCGAAAAATCAAAATGCAGCCTGTTCGTTCGGTCGCCAATCTGGCTATTCGCAATGGTAAAGTACATGGAACAGTAAATTATACTTATTCGTTGGCATAGGGAAACTAAACGCACTTGTTATTTTTACCCCCTGTTACACAACCACTCGGTGAACAACCTGCACGTTCCGGAACGCCAATTGCGCTTTCGACCTGGTAGCTGCGTTCCTGTCCCGTGGATACCATGGACCGAGCAACTTCCGCGTGTTCACGATGAACGACATGCCCGTTCCGGAAGGCGACTTTTTCGAGGAGCACCGTCGCAAGAATCGCGTGTACAACACCGTGCTGGCTGCCGGCATTATCGTCTTCGGCATCACGCTGACTGTGGTAAGTACCCATTCGCTTGCTTGCAACCGTGGAGAAAGGTCAGCAACTTTGATTCTTTTGCAGGCCAAGGAAAGCGGAGTGATCTACTTCAACTACAATCCGCCCAAGAGCCTGGATTAAACGAGTTCGTATCCTCATGAGGTAGTGCTATGACATGATGGATTAGATGCTCTGCGGAAATAAATCGATCTTGTTAAACTAACTATTTGTTTCTGTACTGTGGAACGGACCTAGATGACAATTTTACACGTAAATTGTGGAACATTTTTTTATTTCGAATCAGAAAATATGTGCATTGCAACATAAATACGAGGATCCGTATCAAATGCGTGACAGATGATGTCAGATGCTCTGGCTGAGATTGACAGATTGCCACGGAACGAATCTGCGTAAATAAAAACAAAAGGATGTTGGAAATCCGTACGGATTAGGTTGCTGCTAACGTTTTGTTTGAAGTTTTCCGATTCCTTGCGCTCATCGAGTGTGTGCGAAGTGCCGTTTGAAGTGTGTTTTGCCGTGGTTGCACGATGGCGGCAGGAATAAAGTACATCTTCCAGAAGGAAGTGTTTGATTCACTTGACGAACGCATTCTGTCCGTGTGCAATGTAAGCAAATTGCATAAAAGGAAAAAACCTTCCTATTTGTGTATTGTTTCGACTACGAAACCGAGCATTGTCGTGAGCGTTTGCCAGATCAAGCAGTACGATAAGGGCTCCTACAAGAAGAAGCGCTCCTGGTCGCTGGAGGAAATAAAGTGCATCGATGGGCGTAACGAAGCTTCCGACACGCATGATTTCGATATGGTGCTAGATAAACCGTACCGATGGTTTGCGGCGAACCTACACGAACGGCAAAACTTCATCACGGTGTTGTGGAAACAAATCCATAAGCATTGCGCGGTTGGCGACCAAGCGCTGTTCAAGAATGTACCGAAGCAGTGGCTCACGGAGAATTCCCCGGAAAAACAGGTCGATGAAAAATACCGCAATCAAGATGGCTCGGAACTGGAAAACGGCACCGAATTGGACGGGTTCGAGAACGAAGACTTCCATGCGCTGACTGACAAGGAAGAGTCACAGCTTAGCAAGCTTGTGTCGCAATGCGACTATGCGATTAGCAACGCGGAACTGTTCATGGAGGATTTGAGCCATAACCTGCTCGAGCTGGACGGAGCAAACATCCAGAGCGTGCTGGCGTCGGAAAAACAAGTGCAACTGCTCATGGAGCGCATCGAAGAAGCTATCAACGAAGCGGAGAAGGTCGAGCAAAGGCTGGATGACTACGACGAGATACTCTGCCACGTACGGGACACGATGGAAAAGATGGGAGAGAAGAACCAAATGATTGAGATTGCCAATACCAACAACGTGAGGCTGCTGCAGGAACTGGAGAAAGTCATTACGCAGCTAGACTTGCCCCACGTGCATCAGCTTGCGCTCACTGATACCGATTTGACACCGAAAGGCTTACCGGCGGCGATTGCCGCAGGAAAAGCGCTACAAATGGCAATGAACAGCGACATTGATCCGGCCCTGTTGCGACTGACCGCCGTGCAAGACCAACGAAAGCGCTTTGAAAAATGGAAAGCAAAATTCTCGCAAACCATCAGCCGCCATTTGAATAATCTCTTCATTCACCTGGGCAACCTAGGCGATGCGCAAAATGCGCCCACACAGGAACTTTCGCTTCCGAAGCATCATAATGTGCATCGAGAACTAACTTCCTTTATCGAGCTTATGCATTGGATGAAAATTATGGACCGCAAGGCGTACGACGCCCTCACGAAGGTCTATACCACTTCGCTCAGTAAGGTTTACGATCGGGACATTCACACATTTTTCGAGAACGCAAAACAAGCACTTTCGCTGAAGCAATCGTCCAGGGAAGATATCAACAACACCTCCATGAGCAACAAGCTAAAGCTCGGACCGCAGTCTAACAAGCAACCGGCCCAACCGTACGGTATTTTGGGTGTTAACAAAGAGATGTGGTCACCGGGCGCTGAACCTGCCGAACGGCAACGGTTTGACTTGATCTTAGAGAAGGTGCTAGCGGAACTGGAACCCGTGGCCTTGAGTGAGCAGCACTTTTGCATTGCCTTCTTTCAACTGGACGTCATTAGTCCGACGGGGAAGAACACGCAAACTACCCTGGATGCGGCCAGCGGCGAAGGTATTGCCCAAAAGGACGAACGTGATACGGCGCTTCAAATTCCGCAACGGAGACTTGACCGCCAGATCAATGAGGAAGTTCGCAGGATGATGGGAGAACTGTTTGCAAATCTCGAGACGGAGATAAACAGTTTCATTTTGAGCTTCGAAAAGCTGGATAATTAGTGAGTATAATGTTTAGTTTTTCATATTTATTGCACGGTTCATTAAATACTGTGTGTGTTTTTCTTTCTATTCAGCTATTCTTTGTACGTGCTAGTGCGCCTGACGCAGCACGTAATGTCGGCTCAGGATGCCCAATCGTTTTTGAGTATGACCTTCGCTTCGGCGCTAATTCACGTCAAGAGAAATTTCGATAAGTTCATGCAAACGCAACTGCAGTCTATTGACGAGGCCAAACTTCCGAAGCGCTCCAAATGCGGTCTGTTGCCGTATGTGGAAAACTTTGAGGAATTTGCTGCTACGGCCGAGAATATTTTCAAGAAAACTGAACGCCGCAACGATCTGGACAAATGGTACCTAAAACTGGTGGAAGCCATTTTCGAACGCATTCCAGTGCATGCCGCTGAACACTCGAAAACACCACACCAGGTGGTTAAAATGGAAAACTACCATCGAATGCACTCGTCATTGTCGCAACTGAAAATTCCAGTATTAGAGACACTCCGGAAGGAAGCCAAAACACGGTACAACGACGCCCAAAAAGCGTACGTTACCAAATACTTCGGCAGGCCGCTGGACAAGCTGAACGTGAGTAATCCCGCGTATGAACTGTTTCTGCTGATCGCGAGTTGTGGCTAATTGTGCTTTATTTGTTTAAACATTTGCAGCAATTTTTCGAAGGGATACAAGTGCGTGTCCAGCAGGGTGTCAAAGACACAGAGATAAGCTATCAAATGGCCTATTCAAAGCAAGAACTGCGGAAAGTGATCAGCCTCTATCCGGCACGTGAAGTAAAGAAAGGGCTAGAACAACTGTATAAAAAGGTGGAAAAACATCTTTGCGAAGAAGAAAATTTGCTGCAGGTTGTATGGAGGGCCATGCAGCAAGAATTCATCACCCAATATAACTCACTAGAGCAGTGGATACAGCGGTGCTACGCTGGTTCAATGATTACGCTTGAATTCACCATTAAAGATCTCTTGGACTTTTTCTCTGAGATTGCACAGTCGCACTAACCAACACATGTTATCGAGCGGTAATGAACAACACAGAACTAACTATTGAAACAGTATAAATAGGTATATTAAATACAGCTGGTTTTTAATAAACTGGTTCATCATCAGTTCGCTGAGAGCATATATTTATTTATTTATTTATTTATTTTATTTATTTGTTTATAGTATTAACGGCCTCGCCGTATTGCTTAATACTAGTGCTTATAATAAGACAATAATATCAAAGGGCATTTCCTCCACTTTTTTATTGCTACACCTTATCCCGGGTGGGCTCGGTTGAGTTAGTAATAGCCAGTGGTTGGCCGTTTCTTTGGAGGTTTACCTCTGGTTGAGACAGCTGTGTTTTACAGCTATGTTCCTGCATCGAGTGTACCGGTCCGGTCGTGTTGTTGTTTGCTGAGAGCATATAGAAATCTATAAATTACACCGAAATTAACCGAGCTTTGTTCCATGTGATATGCATCTCTAGGAGATTATCTGACATACGAGAAGTTGATGATCGTTCATAGTTACGCATTTAGCTTATGGAACACAGTTTAGTCTTCGAAGGAGCCCTTCACGGAACATTAAACTTTGACTTCGATCACTGAACAGAGTCCTATTTCTCTTCTGGTACCTCAACATTAGTTTAGGTAAGTATACTTAACTTTTACAATACGGCCACCAAGGCCGTCATACTTATAAAAAAATAAATATATTTAACTTTCGGTAAAGAAAGTTAAATATATAGACCTCCATAGTAGGCATAGATAAAAAAAACACTGCAATATTGATTGAGTGACGCCCTCTGTTGCTGAGTAGCGTAACTAAAATATTTAAGTTTCTCGTTATTCTCAATTTTGAAGATCCTTTAAACCTTCACGTTTTTAACCTTGTCAGGGTCATTATGTTCACAATTGGGAAGGTTCACTGTTCATAAATAGAAAAAAACATAACATTAAATGTTTTTCGATAATCACCTGCTTGATAATGTTGATCCTGTAATGGATGCTATAAGGTTACGTCATTGCTAAACAGTAGGGTTATAAAGGTACAGAGTTCCCTTGACATGGATACCACCCAATCAGCGTGTTTTGCTTAAACCCAACCAGCGGTCATCAGGTGCGAACAGTAGTAATGAAACAACACAGCCATAGTATAATGTGTCACGTTTTTTGAGATTTTATTGGTTTCGTTTTTATTGAAGGAGGATATAGTTAAAAACTTGTAGCCCACATTACATATTACTTTCGTGGTTGTTTGCATTCACATTACTTGCTCACGGAAGCAGCGACAGCTGCAGTACGTGCTGTTTCTGTATTGTATGTTTTGCTTCCGTTATCGTGTTTAGTTTTTCTCTTCCGCACTGTTTATAGCAAATAGAAACCCGTGTAAGTCATTTCGTTTTCGTTCAGAAACTTGCTGTAGCTGGTTGGTTTTTTAAAAACTTTACTTTTGCTCCCGAGTCTGTTCTGCCGTCGTCTGTTGCGCCTGCACTGTCCCCGCTGGCCGTTCTAATTTTATACTGTATAATATGTACAATCGGTAATACGAAACTACACACTACCAGATATATTTATATATGTAGAATAAAGAAACGGATGCAATAAATAGATTTGACTTAGTGGTACCGCATAACTCTGCTTTTGCTGGCGTTTGTTTGCTTACGTTTTTATCTCTACATGTTACTAGAATTGTTTAACGTTGTGTATATGTGTAAGTTCATCGCATAATATTTCTGATCCTTACACGCCCGAGCAGAAACGGGTTGTGGACCAAGGCTTTGCTAGAAATGTGTGGCATCTCTAAATGCTCGTGCCTCAGTGTCTTTTGTTTATTTCAAATCGAGTTATATCGAGGTTGTGTGTATTTGTTTAATGTTTTTAATCAGCTTACTTTTCATGTTGGTTTTGTTCTGGATATTGATACTTTCTTACCGCTACAATGTTGCTATCAGTAAAGCTATATTGCTCTATAGCTAAAACGAGTGATGATTGTACGCTTGAGAGACAGAGAGACTGAGAGAAAAAGTGGGTTTGCGTTTATTTTTCCTTGATTCTACGCGTTCAGTGAACTTGCTCTCTTGAATTTGCTAAACTACAATAACGACTATGCTATGATTTTTATGCTTTTTTTGCTTTCTCCCACTTCCTTCCGGTTGCATTTTACAGTATGGAGATGTGTTACTTGGTTCGCGACTACTTTTCCAACGCCTACTTCTTCCGTGTGAATAGAGACGCTAAGTCATAAGCCTTCCCTCCTGTTAACCTAGTAGGAACCTGACTGTGGAAAACGGAAACGCTTTAAATTTTGCTACTGTACGTTTGGAACGATTTTACAGCGAGACTACATAACCGTATGGAAAAGGAGTGCTTAATAGAATGTGCAAGCATCGTTAAACAAACGAAGAATACAAACACAAATTTCATTTTTGTACACGATCAATTGCAACCGCCTAGGTATGTTCCAATTGTCCGAAAGGCAGATCCGATTGTTTGATTGATATACGCAACACGATTATAAAGCGTATACTTGCGAGAGTAGAAAACTAAGCCCCCATTTTTGGTGAACAGTGAATCGAAAATGTGACAACAAAACGATTGAAAAGCTGACCTCTATGAACCTCCGTCATATCACTTGAATATATATTCACTAGAGTCTGTTATAAACGCACAGTTTCTAAAGCTTTCCCCCATAGTATAGACTCGCGACGTTTTGTAGCTTAAATTAGCTCCCGTTCCTCGATAGATAGGCCCCTACGGTATCAGTGTAAGTATGTGTTCGTGAGTGAGTGTGCGTGCTGTTGAAAAAAAATCGCTGATAATGTGTAACGCAATGGTTTTCGGTTGTGCGGTTTGCAACGCAAAAAGTATGCAACCAGCACTACGAGACGCTGCGCTAATGCTTTATTAACGCATTATTTGTCAGCTCAATAAATGTTTACATTTGTAGATAGTGTTTGTATGTGTGTGTGTGTGTGTGTGTGTGTGTGTGTGTGTTTGCGTTTGTCTGTTGCATGTTGATAAGAAATTGTGCCTCCTCCAATTTCCCTCCATTTATTATCAGTTACAGTTATTATCTACGAAGTTGATTTTTTTCCTTTTTAAAACGCATAGTTTGATTCCGTCCTTCTTCACCGGAGGGGCAAGGTTTAGTTGTGGACTAGTTTTCATTCTTTTTTTTAACAATGATCGATTTAATGGGTCCTTTAACGAGTTAGATAAATTTTCCAATTTTCAACAATATTTATAAAGTATTATTTGACATACCACTTTGATAGCTTTTTTTTCTTCAACTGATCAGTATAGAGTGTTTGGTTTGGTAGCTTAGATTCGAGAGCGAGGAGATAAAATTCGTTTTAAAAATCGTTCGATTATTTTTAACGCTTATCAACGAGATTTTTTAGCCGTGTTAAATGCTTGTCTATGCTACCGTCACCGGCTCTCTCGACGTACGATGCAGAAGCCGAGGTCTGTTTGTCTGGAGTGTGTTAATTGCTTCACACGATATATCTACGCCGTAGGTAACGTTTAGTATCGAATTTTGGTACATTTGGCTCGAAAGAGTAAGGGGAAACCTGTGGAGTTGTATTCCTGTTTGCTTTGCTCGTGCCTAACGGATGCTGTCATGCGTCTCTGCTAGTCTTTTGGAAGCGTTTCGCAGTAAATAAGTTGAATTTTGTTCTTCATTCTACCATGGATTGCTTGAGGTGCATTTCAACTAATATCTTGAAGTTTCTTAATGTTTTTTTGTTAAAAATAAGTAGCGGAAATTATTAAAATGGGTTGGAAAAGGCGTTCAATCATCATAACTAAGGTGTTTTGAAGTGGACAATTGCATACATATGGGCGCAATTTTTCTTAATAATCGTAAAGTAATGCAATCTGCGCGAAAATTGCTTTATTAACGCTTTGTTGTCGACTCATTCGATCATACTGATAGTAGTAAAGAGTGCAGGTTTGTTGTAATCCAATTTGTCCGTTTTGTGGATTGTTTTAAATTGATTCTTCGAACAAATAAATTGATGATGATGTTTTAATCGAGTAGTTTGTCGAACGGTTGGCATACTTTCAGGCTGAACACGATGAGCCTTAAAGTATGCGACCCATATGCGACATTACTGCATTAGAACTTAATTTGTGTTTTTTTCGGTTTTATAAAAGTATACTGCTAAAAACATGCAGTAATTTTACTTGGAAGTTATATCAGCACCAATGAAGCTACTACTCAAGCAAATCAAGGTGAGGAGATTGATTCCTTTCGTACGGTAGTAAGATATGTTGATTCTGTCTTTCTGGTGGCGGTGGCGTATCTGTAAAAGGCGTTATGTTTGTATTATATTTTCTTCTGGTTATGATAGTAAAAAGAGAGAGAGAGAGAGAGAGAGAGAGAGAGAGAGAGAGAGATAGACAGAGAGCAAGATTCGGCATCAACGCATGAATGTGTTTAAATGTGTGTGGGCCCTTTTGTGGTGGAGGATGGTCCTTGTGCTTAAAGCCACGGTAGTTTCAGATTTTGGTTCGGGTGTACTTCTTAGGTTAGGTTTCGTTTACTGACTCCGGTTTGTGTTCAATAGGACTCTGATGCATCTTAACTGTTTTGGTACTACTAAATGGGGTTACTATTTGTTTTAAAACTTGTATTTCACACTTTCCGAATGGACCTGCCTCGACCGGAATACGATTTGTGATCGCAGTGAGTTAAGTTCCAGCTGAACAACGATATACGACGAATTATTTCATGTAGTTTTGTATCTTGAGAGTTAGAGTTAGTATCGATTTCGAATTTAAAACATAACTCCTCACATAATGCAGTAACGATGATTTTACACCTAAGACAAACGAAAAAAAAACTTATACTTTCCACCTAAAGCCCTTCCGTAGAAGCATCGGTCGTCACTCTCGCGATTGTTTTATCGTAACGCAATCTTGTTTTAATGGGTTTGGTTTATGATGACTAGTTTTTTGTCTGTGTTTTTGGCTACTAATGACCCCTTATATCTACGGTATGTTTGTCGTTTAAAAGCCACCTCCGTCCGGTTATCTTCATTTTTTTTTGTTCTCGCCAACTCTCGCTATCGCGTCGGTTTTGCACGTGCTTTATTTTACTCATTTTTTAAAGGTGATTATTTTTTTCTTTCTTGTAGAGGCAAACAGGTTTGGACCCTTCAGCGTCAATATCAGCAAGTGTTTCTGTAAGTGTGCGATGCGCGCCCTAAAAGATTGCTAGTGTCTCTGGCTACGTTTACAGCACGCACGTGCCTGGCTTGTTCTTCCAGTGGCATATCGACACTCTAGTTTTATCATGTTTGTTTAATTCGACCTTTTAATTGTGATTGGTCTTTAATGTTCTGGAGGTTGGATGTGTGTGAATGTGTCAATGCGTGTGTCTGATCGCACTATATAAAGATACCATTTTGCGATGTGCTTTGTTTACGAGTTGCGGGAGAGAATGCGGCTTAAAAAATATTTACACGTCCTTCACTGTACACTTCTCCGGTTGTTCCCAAACACGTGCATTCGTTCGTTTTCCTCTTTCGTTTCTTTTATATATTCGCTGCGATCGTGCTTGGAGTTTAGTTGCTTTTAGTTAATGTTTTTTTTTCGCTTCCAAACACTAAAACACGCTACACTACTCGTTTCGCTTACGCTTAATTCGATCGAGAGAGTAAGTTGGGGGGGGGGGGGGGGTATGAGAGAGCATTGCTAGTATTCATTATCCATTTTGCGAAAACGCATCGTATGGCTGTACAAATGGTGCGCTTTTGTAGATATTCTGGTTGTCTGTTATGATGCTGATCAGCCTTCCCACTGATCGCACGATTTGATGTGTGTAAAATTATGAGTTTCTACCGTACGGCTACCTTTCTTTCCTCACAATAATCACAGTAAGAACGGTTTAGTGTGTGTTTTTGTGTTTTCTTTCTTCATCTCTATGCATTCTGTTTTTGCTTTACTACGTGCATCTTTCGCTTCCGGTTTGTTGTCGTAACCGATCGTAGGTTGTGCAGCATGCAGTTTAATACTTTTAAACGCGTTTATTGTTATCACTTGCAGTAGCACGCACGTTTACTGAGTGTTGAGTTTCGTTTTTGTGTGTTTAGTGTGTGTGTTTAGTTTTACTTCAAGTTTTCGTTGAATTTAACCACTTCTGCGTTAGGTTAGTGCTGCGAAAATCTTTGCTGCTACCAAGAGATCTAGCAAATACCGACTACGTTTATACAGCTGGATGCAAACCAAAGCAAACACTCAAACAAACGAAGAAAAGTAATCCTTTCGACGATCAAAGCCAATCATAAGCATGCACAAGAAGCATCAAACGAGCGACCGTTAAAGTGACACATAAAACGTATGTACAAAAAAATGGTTCATCATTCGCTTACTGTTCGGCTGTTTTTTTTGTTAGCTACTTGAGTAACGCAGCTGTGTATGTGGTTTCTCTCGCTTGTCTACACTACAAGATATAAAAGTACTACAAAAAGTATTCCGCAAGCGATTAGAAATTGGCTCACCATTGCGATTCGTCGTCGAAACTAGTGTTAAAACTATCCTTCTACAGCAGACGTACAGGTGTGTTGTTGGTGGCGTGTGAAGTGTGTTGCCTTTTCCATTATGTGTTTATTGTTGTTCGACTTCGTGTTAACGCCAGCACACGACCGGTGCTGTCGAACGTTGTGCGCATTGATGTGAGTTATTCAATGTCTTTATGTTATCTTTTATCAGCTTGGTGTATTTAACTTCTGTTTTTTTGTTTCGTTTTTTTGCAACACTGTTGAGCTTTTGATTGGTTTAGCTCGTACTGTTTCCATTCATTTGTGTTTACCCTTTTCTTTTAATCTTTGTTTATGCTTAATCTGTGAGTTTAGTTTCAGTAGGGTGTAAGATTGTTAGTATGTCGAATAAGTGTATTAGAGGGAGCATGTGTGTGGGTTATCTCTTCCTAAGGAGGGTTTTGTAAAAGGCACAGAACGGATATGAAATGTCACGGAAAGGAAATGTAAATCAGATACGATTGAGCTGATGTTTTTTTTTTGTTTGTATAGATATAAATATGATCTGCACAGCAATACAGCAATAAAAAAAGCTGAAAAAGTTGTTTCTAGCTGCTGAAGCGTTTGCTCAGAAATGGCCGCAAGAATATGAAAACTTTTTTGCATATTTCTGTAACACGTACAAAAACAGATTCCACATTCTAATGGACATCCCTGATCCCGGGCACGGTTGGCGGCGTCATATCGTTAGGCAGGAAATGTGCTGTGTTAGCAGAGCGTTCAAGCCGGCAACGGTGATGCTTTTCATTCCCACCTGCAATGAAGGTTTTTTTTTTCACGGCACCAATAAAACCATAAAAACGGGTAAATATTTGTAATGAAACCCATAATCTGTATATTTTGTTTGAAAGCGAAAGTACTATTTTGTGTTTAAACGAAAACAAGTGTGAAAACTAAACAGCTTCATACGAATGGTTAACCAATAGTCCAACAGTCCACGAGATAGCGCATGGGCGTGAGTGCTGCAGTTTGAAGCTCCCGGTTCGATTTAACCACAACGTTCAAAATAGTTTCGAGGCATTTGAGTTGCGTTAGTTATTGCTTACTATTTTTCTTAGTTAGTGTTTGTCTTAGTGATTTTGTTTTCGTTCGTTCATGCGTGCTTTCTTGCGTTCGGCGTTTCCCCGTCGGAAGCGTTTGCTTTATTCGCACAGTTCGTTGAATGAGTCGTGTTTTTTTTTCGAGCGTTTGGCTTTGTCAGTGACATCCTGCACAAGTGAAAAGTGTTCAAACATATCATAAGTGTTGAATTACGATGTCAGTTTAAAAAAGTTTTAAATGCACAACGGATGGTAAAATACATACAAATTTTAACAATGTTAAAAAAATCTTTTGTACTGTGAAGAACAATAATAAAATGTAGAAAAAAAAACAAAAACAACAGACATGCAAACATTCTAAGAAAAAACCTGTTTATGGCAAGGCTTTGTTGAAATAGACATCGAGATGTGATGTCATTTAATAAGATAGAGAATCCTTAAATCAGAAGAATTTACTGGGACCGGACAAATAATACGATTGTCTAAAAATTGCCATGCTTTACGGTCAATTCGACAAATTTCGACAAATTCACCACAAAGTATGCAACCTGCACTGTACCATCGGCTTATTAGCGCTTTATTTATTAGTTGAGTAAATAGTTCGCTCTGGAGAGTTTCTTGACTCAACAAGCATCTACGGGGATTTATTTAAAGCATGCTAGGTAAGAGTTTTCCACGGTAATTGAGATTTGATCTTTTGGATCAATTTTAAATTTAGAAGGCTTAATTCCTGTGAGAATCTAGCCTAAAACATCGGCATTTGTAGATGAAAAACTAAACATTGTTGTAGTGAAGGTTGCATACTTCTTGGTGTAAATTTGACGTATGCAATGCGCATAGCAAACATTGCATTATCATTCTTTGTCTAGTCTTCGTGAAGCCTGCCGGTTGGGAACTGAGAAAAGCGCATTCATTAAGCGTTGGTTGGTGTTGTGCACATTGCCAACCTGTTTGCTTAAATTTGCCAAGTCGCTCCTGAAGTATGCACTTTCACGACGCTTTGTTTGTCCAGCGTTGTCAAACGTTTCGGGTAGGATCTTATTAGCCTACAAACTCCTTCCCCAGCATGTGTTCTCTTCATCGTCCTCATTGCCTACTTTTCGATCGAGCTCCTAAACTTGAAATTTTCATGCAAATTATTTTCGAATCAAATTGGACAATGCTTCGCTAGCCAGAGATAAACATTTTTCAAGCTGGGAGTCTACTTTATCGCTTTCGGAACTATTCCCTTCTCTCCGAAAATTCCGGGAAATGATAAAAACGCGAGTCTTTCAATCACAGCAACGAAGAAATAGAAATAGCAAAAAAAAAACAAAACAATTCCAACAAGTGACCGTTGTTGTTCGAGCAACCATACAGGTGCTTTTCCAGTGTACAGCTACCCCGTTCATCTCGACACACCGTCCCACATCGAAGCGTCATCTCAAACGCTCAAACTCACTATCACAGTCTCAAGTCGTCTTAAAATTACATTGGTTGGTGGGCACCTAGCCCGAGAGATAGTTTTCCTAGTTGTGTGTGTGTGTGTGTGTGTGTGTTGTTTATGTTTATGTCTGTATGTGCAAGTGCTGCAAGCAAGCACCAAACTGTTCCTTTCGGATTGGGTTATGATTCGCCACAGGGCGCAGATTCGTAAAAACTCTCCCGCAGAAAAAGATGGAGTGACTGATTCGTTACGCTGAACGAACCGCTCCTAACTCTCCGCGTCCTTCGGTAGTAGGCCTTTGTGAAATTGTTTTCCGCTGTTTCGTGGTGCAATAATGTACAGAACTCATCGGTGCGCCTTGGGGCTGCGATCAGTGGAGATGGTGCAAAGTGTGGTAGCGAATAGGTTCTCTCTTTCGGTCTTCATTTACAAGCCGATTCCATTATCAAGGCTCTATTCTTTCGTCCTTGTGTGTGTATCTTTGTGTGTCTTTGTGTTCTTAAAGAGGATAAATTGGAAAACCAAACAGCCACCAAAGAGACTACAAATTCCATTTGCAAGCTACGAACGATCGATTGTGCAATAGTTTCGTTTGCTAGTTAACACGTCCTCATAACACACATGCTGCTGTACATTGCCCTATCCGTTTTGCTAGCTAATGTAGCTAGTGCGCTTTTTTTTTCTTCTTTTGCTTTCGAAAGATGTGGTCCGTGTAGTGTTTGCCTGTAGCTACTACTTCTGCTGCTGCTGTTCCTGCGGCTCCTGCTGCTGCTGCCTGCACCATAATAACTTATGCGTATTGGTTTTGAACACAACTGTTCCCGCTCTTTGCACTGTCACACCTTCGCCATGCCAGGACGCGTTCGGTCACCATAAGCGCGCGCGCGCGTGTGAGCGAGCGACGAACGCCTTAGATTAAATATTATACATCGTCCTCGAGACACTTCATCGCGAGTGAGGGTGAGGAAGCCTGCGACGGTGCAGCCGGCAGCTGGAGCGGAGATATTGGCTGCTGTGGGTGATGCGGCGGCGGCTGCTGCTGCTGCTGCTGCTGCAGCTGCTGGTGGTGCTGCACGATCGCACCGAGCGGGGCCGGCGAGTGCAGCGGATGCATCGCGGACGGCTGCAGCGGGTGCGGCTGGTGCAGCGGGTGCGGCTGGTACGGCTGCATCGGCGGTAATATCATCTTCTGCTGCATCGTCATCGAGTTGATGGCGTGCGTTAATTGATCCAATTTCTTGTCCATCACAGATAGTTGCTGCTCCACGCGGTACAGCCGGGCGCCGACCGTCATCGGCTTGATGTTGCCGACCCGGTCGATGCCGGCCAGATAGCTGCCCGGCTTGCCGAGCGTCTGGTCGAGTCGGCGCTGCAGCTCCTTGATCCGGACCATCATGTTGAGGTGGCCCTGCGAGTACTGCTCGATCACGTCCCGCACGTCGTACGGTTTGCGCGCCTGCTGGAACTTGCGGCGCGCCACGAAGTACTTGATCTTCCGGATCGCGCGTATCGCGTTCCGGTGCGCTTCCGTCAGTCTGGCGAAAGGAGGCGAGAAAGCCGAGCTCATTAGCGAACGCGTGACGGGGGCCGTTGGCCGCGCTACTTACTGCGTGACACGGGCCGGTTCCGGTTCGTCGTCCGGTTCCGGTTCGGGTTCCACCTCGTCACTCGGCGCTTCCGTCACGGAACTGTTTTGGCTAACGAACACACCCCGGTTGGGATCGTTCCGACGGGTTCGCAGTGGGGTGCCTGTGGTGAGGAGGGGGAAATAATTAGTGTGACGCTGTAAACAATTGTGTATGGAACGCAGAACAAATGTGAGAAAACTAATTTGACCGTGTCCAACTGACAATTCTCAGAATTCTGTCAAAGATAATTAATATTTTTATATTGAATTTAATATTTTAAATATCAGTTATATCATCCAGATCCACTTTCGATTTTCGTCATAAACTGTATGTTTGTATTGTTCAAATATGTCAAAATATGTATTTATCTTAAACGTTCTTGTACCAATTCGCTGCTTCATAGACCAACAGGTTTTCAGAATTTAATCACAGACTATACTATATAACTATTCGATCATCTGTTTTTTCAGGAAGGAATGCATTTTTTTGTCGTAAACAAAATTGTTCCATATAACATAAACATGACCTTGAATACTATACGCAAATTTTAGAACAACAACTCCTCACGATCTCTCCTTCAGAGAATTTTGCACGCAGTATACATATTATCGTGTATTTTGAAACTTAATGTTTTTGGACGCATTAGATAACCTTTTGGGCTATTGTATAGTCATTAATCAACACGACTTTAATTCATACTCACGTCCGAAGCTGTGAACTCCGGCTTAACCCGGTTTAGTTATCGTAGCTTAAGTGTAAGGTTTAGCTTAGTTCGAAGATTAATTTTCGAGACAAAACTCAACGTTCAGTTATGTTACTGATTGTTAAAACTATCTTGTAAGCATCCTACACTTCCTTCCAAATTTATCTTTTTTAGTCCCTATTTTCAAGAAGATTTTATTGTAAAATACCAAGGAATTCCAACTAGATGTAATTTGACACAATTTCGATATAAATTTAACTATGGTTCTATTGCTCCCCGTTCCTGATGTGTTATACCCATTGATAAACTAAAATGAAAATTACTTGATGATATGATACTGTGGACAATTAATGCGCCAGGCGATATGGGCTTATATTTATGAAGAAAATGGTCATGTTTGCGACTTCCCAAGGCTACCAGATTTGACAAATGTAGAATGAAAACGATGAAATTCTATTTTGTACAGCAGTAGAATATTTTTATCTGTTATTGAAATGAACACCGACGAATTTCGTCCTTATATTTACATAAGAAAACTATTCCCGGGCTCTGCTGCATACGAACGTACCGTCAGGCACATGTGTGTCGTCGGACACGCGAGATCGATTAAAGAGTCGAGCAAAGGATAAAAAAGTATGCCGGACAATGATAATTCTCCGCCCAGATCAGTCGTAAGCACGCTCGGTGTTTCGTTCGCGTACAAGTTGCGTGTCGCATGCTGGACAGTGCATTCGCGCACGTGTCCCTGTGGTTGTTTTACAAGCTGTGGATGACGAGGGAATTGTTTAGTGCCGTTGCTGCTAGTTAGCATTTGCGGACATTCTTCGGTGTGAAATATTCGTGTCGCGAGTGGAAACACGGAACCCAAACGCACGGGTTAACGTCTGTCGGTAAAAAAATGCCTGTTTGCCGGAGCGTTCGTGCGCATGAGTAATTAGAACGGAATTATTTTTTATTCCTAAATACATACGTTTGGACGCATTTTGCAAAGAATGGTATTTTTATTGTGGCCTACAGGAGGTTTATTTTTACGACTACGGGACAGGTGAATGAACTTACGAATGATTGTTGAATTAATAACAACGCATTTTTTTTTAAGTTAGGCTTTTTTTAAGGATGGAGACGCCCAGTTGTTTGTTAAAGTTTTGAGTAAAGAATCACGCTACACGTTTTAGTAAGTAAGAAATAGTTATTACCATTTTGATAGCAGTAGCATCCCATGGATAACATGATGTTTCAACTAGTTAATTTAAACTAAAAACTTAAATAATCTAAAATAAATCTAATTCTCAAATCTAAAATAACAAAAATCTAACAAAATCCAACCAAACAACTTTTTTTGGATTAAAGTGATAAATCTGCTTGCAATGAGTAGCATAGTTCCATATTTACAGCCGTATAAAATTCTGGTGTGTTTTTCAGTGTGTCGTTGTGGTATTTTTATTGAATATATATAACAAAACTGATATGATCACTGGATGAAAATATTATAAGTTTGTGTGCTCATTTGACTTTTAATTCGTCCTTCAGCTGGTCAATTCATATGTTTCTGCAAGTTACTGTTACGTTTGTTACGTTTCTTACGTATGCAACACATACGTTGTCATGAGGTTAATATCATTTATTGTACAAGATACTTCAATTATTGCAGTAATTGAATTATGGATCAAAATACATAGTGAAGTCGTTTTTCTGTATCGTAGCAATTATAGAAAAAAATGAAAAATAGTCGATTAGGAATAGAGATAAATGGCATTACTAGACGACAATATAATTACCAACACATAATTTCAATGTATTTTAACTGAATGTCTTCAATTCTATCTATTATTTCTTGTTGTCGTAGCAAGAAAACCATACTAGACGACCAACATTTATGGGGTGGATTATCAATGTGAATTTGTACAATGTTATATCCACTAAAAAGTTTTCAACATACAATTCAAACAAATGAATCCTGCAACGGCTTGAAACACTGCACTTGCGATGCTGCCGAGCAGAGATATTTCGTCTTCGAACAGCATGTTCTACCGAATTCCTCAAAACTATCGCATGCCGAAACACACAGACCGAGCCTAAAAGGCGCACTCTAAGGAGCCCAACTCGAGCTTCAAGCCATCTAAACCCCATTGTTCTCGAAGTACGGACATGATTCCATCTGGTCGCATTTCGTACGCAGCAGAGGCACCGGCGCAGGATGCGGGCGGAACGAAATTGACCAATTAATTAAGTGCTCGAATCGAACTGAAAGCGAGCTCGGTACATTTTTCTGTGGCCCGTTCCCGGCCCGAATCGGAAGCAGTGGCGGAAGGTGGCCTAGGGAGTGAGGGAGGGGGCGACTGAGAGCCACCATGATCATGCATCGTATGCTGTTAACACCTTTATTACATATGCCACACGGCACGGGTTCTAATTCTCTCGACGCCCGTTTCGCCCGGTTTCAGGAATTTATCGATGATTGCTTCCGACAAAATAATGCTCGAACCACCACGAGGTTCCTGCGCGGATGGAGCGAGAGGGCGGAAAATATGTCCACCCTGCACCCCAGAACCGCTCGTCCCTGCCACGGTCAGCGTGAATGCCGGTTTCGGGTCATATTTTTGTGCCCGGCGTTTTTCGGGCAGCGGCGGAAAACATTTTATCGGTACGATCAAACGTGGAAAAGGCTTCGTGGAAAAGGGTATGGGTAGCGTTGGTATTTATACGTTTTGTTTCTCCTTCTCTCTCGCTCTTTCTCGCTGTCTCGGATTGTTGTCAACGGGTCTTTTTTGTCAGCCAGGAATTTCATTGGAAAATATTTTTTAATCAATTGATATTTCACCGACCGGTGGTGCAAAAAACGGTCGATGAAATAATTTGTTGTTTGCTATAAATCCTGTGTCCTGCGTTATTTACACAAAACGCTTTACGAGATCAAAGGTGTTTTTAGTACGTTTGTAAACCTCACCAACTGGTACACAGTAGTGTGAACTGAGAATAAATGTAAACAAATGAAAGTGAATGGTTTGCTGAACATTGTGCTTAATTGAATTAAATTTGATTTAAACATATTAGCTCTAAACAAGCTCTATCGTATGTTACCGATTCCCACTATTCCATAACCTATATCTGTGACCCACCTGCCGATCGGGGCTCCTCCATGTAGAAGACAACGTCACCATCGGACTCGCTTTTCGTTAGGTCCGCCGGCGTGGCTCCAACGCCCGGTGTGTTGGGCGTTCCGAGGGCTCCTCCGCCGCCTCCATCCGTGCTGCCGACGGCCGATGTTTGAGCGAGTGCCGTCGTCCCCTGGGTCGTCCCGCTGGTCGACCCGCCTGCCACACCGGAAGCACAACCCACACCGGAAGCGTTCGGACCCGGGAGCGTCCCCGTCGTGGCGCCCGATCCGGCACCGGCTGTAGCGGAAGGACCGACGCCCGGTCCGGGGCCGGCACTGAGCGGGGGCTTCATCTGGGGCGCCTCCATGCGGTTCCGGGACTTCCGCCGTTTCAGCACCGATGCACCGCGCCGCGCCACCTGCACCATTAGGGTCTGAACCCGAATGTTTCGAATAAAGGACAACGAACAACGAACACATTGATACACACCGAGGAGCGACACTCAGCATTCGCTTTTGGGAGGGGAGGAGGGCGAAGTGAAGGGGGGGGGGGGAGAAGCAGGTCAAGCAGCATTCGCGCGTGCAGGATGAGCGTGGGTGAGGGAGTCAAGCGCACGAAAGATCTACCGATCGATCCGGGGGCTTGGGGATGAAATGTGGGAGGTTGTGCTTTTTAAGCGGTTTATGCCTCGGGTGGTAATGTTACGGTTTTTATCTTATTGTTTTTAACAAACCAAGTTAAGTTTAATGGAAATGTATACATAACTGAAATCAATTTTAATAGACAACTAATTTAGGCTCGTTTTAGAGACGAAGAAAATCTTTTTTAATTCTAATTTAATAGAAGAAAAATATTTGAAACTAGGTTTTGCATTGAAGTATAAGTGTGATTTGAGAATAAGATTTATATTTTCGTGACCATTTGATGTATTTAATTTTGAAGAAGATCAATTAACATTCTTTTTTCGTGCAGTTTAACCATACTTTTGCAGCAGGAGCTAATACATTTTGTTATTAGAATTTTCAAGCTGAAATCATCCGACGGTTGTTAATTGTATGGTTGTATAGAAAGCAACGATAGCTTTGATAATAACACTGGCTATCAACATCTATCGTTACGCTTTGCAGAAGTAAACAACATTAGTTCAAGTATTCCCATGCCTCTTTGGAAGCAAAGATGCTGAGATAGATGTGTTTCTTGAACGCTCTTTGTCGTAAACGCTTTAATTTGGGTTAGATATATTTTAGCGTCCCTATTAATTCTGTCCTTTTGATGTTATGTATTCCAGGAAATGCAATAAAATGATGACATTTTATGCATTTATCTTCTTAAGTATGGGATGTAATTCACAAAAGAGATCTGCCGAAATGCAAGTGGAAAACACAAACTTTGAAATTGAGCCATCGTCATCTTAAACTAGACCAACGAACTAAGAAGTAGTTGAAGTGCGGTGTAATATCCTTACTTCAAAAACTTTCTAATATCTTTAATGTTCCGAAGAGAAGAAACTTTTAATGGTTTCCTTTGAATTCAGTTCAATTCAATTAATTGTTTGTCTTCTAATGAATCGAGTTCGATGCATAAGTCCATTTTGGAAACCATATCTGTTTCCTTTTGCAGTGTTTCCTTCCAATTTTCAAACACTCAATTATAGTTGCGCAATTCAACAGTTTTTATGGATTTCAATTTTATTTTGAAAAATCTTGAAGAAAAAGTTTTCATTGCGCAACACTCAGAACGCGTTACCAATCGGATTGCCTCTACGAGAGCTTTCATTCCTATTTCTCAGCCCAGCTCTGTGCAGTGGAAGAAGAGCAGGAATAGAAAGATTATATATCTACCATGGTCACCGCTTGCTTGTAATAAAAGTAGGCGTGTTGTTTTCAATTGACATATCATACGTCTCTACAAATAAAGTGTAAACTCAGAACTAGTGTTGTGTAAGGGGCTGCTCTAGAATAAGTTTCATGAAACAAACGACAACGACAAGTTTTACGAGTGCTCTAGCATTTGTCGGCCAACAAATTGTCGTCCGACAAGCTGTCAAACAAAATTAGGTCGCGGTTACACCCAGCGGTATAAAAAAAATCCATTTAATAGAGATTTACCGTAGCATGCAGGCTTTTATTGTTTATGCAAAATTATTTTGTGGAAATCTACAGCAAAATGCATACATTTTTACAACAATTGTATCCAAAATTCATCATCAGATAATGTTCACAACCAAGGTTCAACTTGAAAGGTGTGTCACATGCATGTTTTTTACCAAGATTGATAGCGCCAAGGTGTGTCACCGACAAATACAACCAGATTTGTATGACGACAAAACTTCGTCGATGTTTGACAGACTTTTCTAGATCACCTTCATACAGCGTCATACGTTTGTTCTTGTCGTTTGTCTCATCAGACTTATTCTAGAGCAGCCCCTAACAGAGATTCAGATTCATGAATCTGAATAATTTGTTTTGTATAAATGAATTAATCTGAATCTTAGAAACAAAGATTCATGAATCTCTAGAGATTCATTCATAGGATTCATGAATCCCTTGAGATTCATGAATCTTCAGAGATTCATGATATTCATGAATCTTTAGGTTTAGATGTTTTTGAATGATGTTTTTCAAAAGTTTGATCTATCGCTGAGCTAAATATGTACAAAAACATTGTTTTATGTAAACGGAATTTTTCATGCACAAAATCCGTATATGTATGTTATTGTAATCGGCTCATTCAGTTTTAAGGAATATTTCAACTCATCAACCCGTCGATATGCACAGGAACAGAGCGGAACCATCCGTTCCTCGGGCGATCTAGTTCAATTGACGCTGCTTGAAGTTCATGTTCACGCTAGTCGCAGAATGATCGCGGCGTTCTCAGTTCAATTACCGCCTGTCATTCTTTGCTTGACGATCATGGAACGTCAACTGACGCATGCACCATATCTATTGAAAAACCCTGTAAGCGTTTGTCGACAGTGAGTTCCGTGTAACGGCAGTCGAACGGAACACACAATGCGAAAGTGAACCGCTCATGAACGTTCGACTGCCGTTAGACAACCGCAATAGGAGGGATAATGACTTCTCCACAAGTTTCGTACATTTACCGAACAATTTTATCTCGGTATGTTTAGTAGGCCCTCACTGTGTTCTTCATACTTATTTACATCTTCTAGAGCTCTTCTATTGCATATCTTAATTATTTGCTTGCATATTTGTTCTACAATTACTAAAACAATTGGAATCTGTTAAGCGGTGTTTGGTACCAATGGCGGAAAACTTTCCGACAGCCACACGCGTGACAACTCCATTCCAAAAAAGCACAGAAGAAGCAAACGAATGAGAACGACAAGTTGTTGATTTATGGAACTTCTTCTTCGGGAAATGTAACATCGCCGATAGCCTTTTATCTCAAGCATCACGGAAGGGTCTCACGTGAGCCACATATTTCATCAACTCGCTGCCGAATCTGTCACGGCGCTGTCACGGATCCGGCAGGAAAACAAACAGTTCCTCAGCCAAAGGTCACGTGATCAATAATTCCGTGTGAGCAAAGAGAAACAACGAAACCGAGTGCGGCGCGAACACTACACGGCCCTCGCTAGAATTAGCATCGCCGGTAAATGTTTAATGGCCCAACCGGCTGCCGGGCGAATGTGTGAGAAATGGTTCTCACGAACCGCATCATCCCGCTGGCAATCCGATCGAATTGGATTGATATTACATTATCTCGCATTCGGTGATTGTGATACGGCCTCCCATCCTGCCGTTCCCCCTCGTTCCATTCTCACTGACTGATTGTGCCGGAACCGACACTTGGGCGGGCGTTCCTTTTTTCGTCAACGACTATCGAAACAAATCAATCAACGCCGGTCGATATCGGCATCAATTGAAACATCATCACATTTGCGCGACACGGAGCGACGCGGCAGGCAAACTTTCACGGGTGACACGTTTAAGAAAATGTGTGGACAGAAAATGGGGGGGAGCGACTTCGGCAGGTGAGAACGAGTTAATTTAATTTCGATTACCGGCAAACGAATGACACGTTTATCTCTTGACTCGTTTTTGATGAGGTGTACAGGAGGAAGCTTATCACGCTGAAAACGACCGATCCATTACTCCGTCCGGCAAATAAGCAATTCTCACCCTTTCTCGTTTATGGTTCTTTTTTTATATATTATTGTGTTAAAAAAAGAAACACGAACACCATGCTGGCCATAGTCATAATTGTAGCAAACGATATCGTTAATTGGCAACTGACAAGGCGCGTTTTTCGGGCGCTGAGATGTAGCGCATCTGTTGCACCATAAAAATGGTACACACTCGCGGCTGAAAGGCATTTCCGAGAACACAACATGGATGATGCAAAAGTTTCCGCACATTCTCTCTCTCTCTATTTTTCTCTCTCTCTCTCTCTTTTTCGCTCTTCGTGGAAGCTATCTATAAAATTCCACAAAACATCCATCCACCATTCCCACCAGGCTCCGGAAAACTTGAAACTCCCCATCCCTTTGTCGGGAAGAAAAAAGGACGATACAGCGCGAAACAAAGGCTCGTACTCAACAAGTCTCTGACTCCTGTGTGGTCTGGAGAACACAGACGAAAGGCTCAAGAACAGGATGCAGGAAAAGCAGTGCGGTTCGAGGGATGGAAAACATTCCACACTGATTCCAGCAGCATTACTTCGGCCGGGGTTGGGCTGGTGCATTTCTCTGACATATCATCCTCCAGCGGACGTTGGTGCAGAACGTTTCCACGCTTCGCTTCCGATGCTACAGTAGGGGTAACGCTTTTCCAGTACAATGTACCAAACAGCGGCACGATAAGAGAAAAAAAAACATATTCCCCAAAGGGAAAGAAAACCCATCTCCCATCCCGGACACCTGTTTTTCTTTGTAATTTCAATCCTTCGGTTCCGTACGTCACGCGACGCCCGCAACTGGCAAAAAGGCCGCCATAATTCGTCATTCGAAGCCTGGGCTAGTGTGTCTGCCAGCAGCGGAGAGGAGGAGAGAAAAGTTTTCCCACTCCCCCCCCCCATCCCTTCACCTGGCCGCGGGTCGGTCGGTGGGAAAGAAACGCGTAAAAGTGAGAGTTTTTCTTTCAATTTTCCCCGATTCCGATTCCAGCTCCCCCCCCCCCTCCTCCCGTGCCGAACGAGTTGCCGTCTGGAGCACCGTTGCTCTTGCGGCAGTCGTCGCGGGGTTCCTCGGCGCGGCGGGAAAATGTGTTTACGCTCTGGGGGCCATTTTCATCCGGGAAAACCCACGCCCCACCCGGTGCCGCCTATCACACCGGAAGTTTTTCATCATCATCACCAAACGTGGACCACACCACACCGGCAAACTTCTGTTCGGAAAATAAAGCAACACGGCAAAGGGAACGAACGAGCCTTCATAAGCTGTTTTCCATGCAACGCGGTTGTTTTTCCCCCTTACCTTCTATTCACCCGGCCGGGCTCGGGCGGGCCCTGTTGTCAGGTCGTCGTTTTCCTGATTTTGAGCTTTCATTTGATGCTTCGCTTTCGCTTTCATCGAGCCGGGTGTCCCTTTCGGGGTTTTTCTTTAAATTGTCAGTTCGTTTGCGTCCGCCTTGGGGCGATGGAAAATGAAGTCAACGTTCGTGCGCATTTTCCACCAGGTGGAGCAACAACTGTTCGCCATTTGCGAGTCGCGCGATCGAGATGAAAGGCAATATGCGTGCAGTAAATTTTGGGTGGAACAAGACGCAAAAAAAAACAACATACGCACACACCTAGAGCCATCTTGCATGCACCGCAGAGAACGAGCACGAAATAGGAAGTAAATATAACAGAAAGCAAATAGAGAACAACAAGAAAACGACACCCCTTCAGATGCCGCCAGGTGTGCGGGCTCTATTTGGGGCGGTTTCCATTTCCGGCACGTCATGATGGGAATGTGCTTGTTACGGGTTTACAGCATCGATACGGCCGCTTGGAACCGAGTTTCCGTGCGCATAAAGAGTGAAATGGGTTTTTTTTGTTGGTTCGTTTCGCTTCCTCTCCAAAAAGGGGGCGATCGCTTGATTCAGAAGATGTGTTTGCATTTAAATTGGGAAGGCGATTCGATGTTTTGAAGTTTGTGTGATTTGGAAGCATGATTATTATTCAATCGCGCTCAGACCATTCGAAACGAATGGGTCTTGCAAGAAGCTTGCCCATGCTCCATGAGAAATATTCCGTCGGACACTCTGTGATCTTGCACGTGCTCCTCGCAGTTCAGTTCCAGCCATACCAAATGCGGGAAGCTTACAATGAACGCAAGGATCATCATCACGGCTGATGAGTCACTTTTTGTTGCTGTTGTAGGATTTTTTTTCTCTCTCCGCTTTGGCGTGTACTATCAGCTTGCTGCTAACCATTCGCTCTGTCTGTGTGCTTCTACCGTGGATGAAATAATGATGTAAACACCAGCAGAAAAAAAAGTCACGGAAAATCGTAGATGATGATTTTATCCGTGGGAGATACTTTTTTCAGTTGCTCTTATTAGCCATTCCATCCCGCCGGTGGTTTCCCGGGGGGTTTAGCTAGACGGGCTAGGCATTAGCAGCTACTCAGATTCTTATGAAGTGTGATCGTGATGAATGAAAGCGAATATGAGTGCTGGCATTCTCGCTTTGGGTTGTGTTGTTGACCCAAAGCAAGCATTTTGGAACATATTTTCAAAGCGAGAGCAATGAACAAGCAGCCCGCCAGATTAAAGCCTTTTATGTTGAGGAGATTTGTGAAGTCTAGTTTTCAGCGGGGAATGTTTGTAGATATTTGCAAATGAACGAAGCGTATTATCGTTTTTTTTGGTGTGAAATTGCATGACAAGAACTGTGGAACGCATTTTTGTTTAAATTTCGAAAGTACATGAAATTTTCTGTCGATTGTTACCATTTCGACATTTCGACCAACTAAATGCACTCCACAGTCGCGTACACGGGAAGTCTAATTTCATCAAGAATAGAACATTTAAATGAATTGGACCAGAAAATTAATGCGATAAACAGATGATGGTATAATGAGAATTGGATAGAACCGGTAGAAAATGTTGAAAAATCATTTCAAGTATTGGACTCAACCAATTAAACACTCATAGCGAGAGCACAAATTCCAAACTGTAAATAATAAAGTCTTTGGTTGCTCACCTTCATTTAAAGCGTATAGCAATAAAAAAAAAACAACACGAGATTTTAAAAATATGCAGACACAAAGGTGATATTTTTTTAGTTCAGATGAGTGTTTAATCGCGTTTCAACAAACAAACCATTTTTATCGCGTCATAACTATTACACACATGGTTAACACACATGTTTTAAAAATTGCTCTTTACTGATTTTATTGCTTTTTTCTCGAGGTTGTTGGTCGTTGTGTGTCAATTGTTAAGACAGCCTAAATTCACCGTTGCAACAGTGGGTTAAGAAGGAGAATTTATGTTTTTCAATTAGTTTTATTTAACAAAACAGCATTTTTGAGGAAATTTAAGATCGTGATTAACACCATCTATTTTAAATCTCACAGTCAAGTACGGTTAGTAAGCACCGTATTGTAACAGTGAATGCAGTGTTCCGCAATGTTTGATAGTTTAACAAAATTCATAAAATCCAAAATTCAACGATATTAAACTTAATTAGCTTATGAATATTTTAGAGGCATGATAGTTGATTAGTTATGAAACTGTTGCTATGCATTTGAACAAGTTTTTTTAAGTTGAAATTTAAATTGAATAAGTTAGCAACTGCTTCCGCAATAGTTGGTGCACTTATTATAACTCAAAATGTTTCATGACTTTTCATTTTTTTCATCTATAACTCTATCTATCGTACTGAGGTAAAACCTCATCAAATTGGCCGTTCCAGTCTAGCCGACACGTCAGCTTATTTCTGATGCGGAATGCCACAACACATGCATTCCTGATCCCCCTAGAAGTTTATTATTGTATAAAGGTTCATTGATTCAGACCGTTAGAGTAACATTATTACTCGGCGTCAACGTTCAATTATATTAACACGCTGTTTCGATCACAGAGCTATTTGTGAAATTCTCACACGTTTGTTCATTATTGCGACATCTTGATAGGATATTTGTTGTTTTGAAATGCATAATCGTCAGACTCGGTGCAACAGTTGCTCAAGTTGATGGTATTGGTGTGTTCCTATCGAGCTTTTTGTGTAGAAAATATTATTGAAAACAATAACAATAGCTGAATCTGACGTTTATAGTCAAGTTATGGTATTGAAAGGAACAAAGAGATAATTTATTTCGTTAGTAATGGGCAAAAGTATGAGAAAATCAAAGATAGGTAAGTCATCGTCAACAGTTGATTGTGAGAAGGAAGGCAAATGAATACAGCAAGAAGACCTTATAAATTAAAAACGGGTTGTTATATTGCTAAAAACAGAGAAATACACCCATCTTGAAAGGTTGAAATATGCCATTAAATTTGCAATATGCAACGAATTTGCAATCTATATACGATTGATTCTAAATTATTGAACATAAACCCTCACCATCGTAATGGATGGTGAGGGTTTGTGTTCCCACCTTTCCACGTAGGTGTGTCGTTTCACAAACAACAACTGCGCGCATCAATCGCAATCAAATTAGATTATCGCGCACACACAAACACGGCCCACACAAATCGGCTTGAGGGCGGAAATGTAAAGAGATCCGCATACAAAGAGATATTCAATCGAAGTAAAACTCGCACAGCAGAGGAGGATGCCAATCCGCGAGCCCGGCTCGCGTGTGCCGAATGGCTTCATCTAATCATGCTGGCGATCAAAGCCAGCGCTCGCACCACAAATCCACTCCGTCGGCGATCGGATGGTAAGAAAACAAAAATCAATCCATACCCCGGTACACACACACACACATCAGCGCAAGACGACGCTGGCGGGCTTGAAGATTGTAGAGAGGCTACGGCTCACAACCAGTGAAACAACCATTATTCTAATTCAATCCGCAGGCTCCGCAAGGCGCGAGTGCGAGCGAGCCTGAAACAAAGGAAACCGGTTATTCAAATATAAGAACGAATCGAGTATAAAATAAAAATGCGCCTTTACGCGCGCCGGCAAAGAAAGCACCGCCCGCAAACAGGATACGGAGCGATGAAAAACGGCGGCTTCGGGCCAATTTATGTGTGCGCCTGGGTGCCCTCCTCCTTTGTGGCTGTAAAGCATGTCGGCGATGCTGATGGGGTTTGCTGTCTTTTTTTTATTGTTCTGTCTCACACCCACGCTCCATCCTCCCCCAGGTTCTTTGACCGATTCACGCTAATGGTATTGCCACTCGAACAGGAAAACGTTCGCCATGTTTATATCGAATATTGTGATTTGAATAATTCATCCCACGCAAGTGGAATGGATACGCGCGAGGAGCAGGAAGGGGACAAACAAAAAACAAAAACACACAACAGAGTGCTGCAAATGCGAGCAACACTAAACAAAATCCCATCCTACCGCGCGACGCTGTTACACAATAAATACGCGATCCGTTATGCTAGTGGCTCATCGGGGATGACTTTTTGAAAGTTTCCGATTTTCGCTGCGCCCGGCTGATCGCGGTCGGGAATGGGCTGCGTGAGTGTACACCGACAACAAAAATAAACGACAATTGGCTGCGTACTGCCACTGACGTTTTCTACCATTTCTCATGGCCTACCGGGGAGGCTCGCTGGCGGAAGGGGCAAAACCGGTGGGAAACGGTAATAAAAACACAACATCGAAACCACTTCGCAAAGCTGTCAAAATTTAAATTTGATCACAAACCTTTTTTTTGTTTTCACCTAACCCTCTCTCGCTCATTCTCTTTCTCCTTCTCTCTCTCTCCCCCTCTCTCCCGGTCCGGTCCTTTATTCCGGTTCTTTCGCCTCGTTTTGCCAATTTGCTACGAATAAAGACGGTGGCAGGGTGGCTGGCGTACCGGTACCGGTTCGGTTTTGATTGAGAGTTTGTGTTTGATTGATTGATTGGTTTATACGTTTTCGGCTTCTGCGGCACTGCGACAGGGATGGGCCGAGTGTTTGTCAGTCGAACCGAAAACCAACAAAAGCTCACCGAAGAAATCGATCGGCGAAAAGAGAGAGAGAGAGAGAGAAAAAAAGCACTCACACACAAATGGGGCGCGGTTGGCGAAACACGGTGCAATTGTAAAACAATACGCACTCGTGGTTTGAAGTTGCGTTCCGAGGACGCTTGTGTCTCATTTTGCGTAGAATGGATCTTTGATCAAACGCGGTGACGGACCGCGGTTGCTGCCGTTCGGTGCTGCAGTCGTGTAAACAGATACGCGAGAGTGATACGGGAAAGACCCGCCGCAAGAGCGACGGTTATGCGGTCGGTGTAATTTATTTGCCTGCGCAGGAAGCGGAAATAGATTGATTCGAGTGACGTGGGAATGCCCCACCCTTCGGTTTAGTTGCGGAATTTTGCTGCACGCGGCGGAAGAAACGCTCGCGTATCGCCTGCTTCGGTAATGAGAAATAATTGGATTGCGTTGCGCGAATCCGCATTGTTAGTTGTGCGATGATAAACGGCGCGTAAAATTAATGGAGTATAGCCATTTTTCAAATTTGTTTTTTTCTTAATTAGAAATGCATATTCGTAACATTCGCGATATCGTGCTTCTGAACACCATCTGCAACTTGTTCCTAAAGTAAGGAAAGTTTCCTTGTTTTAAATGGTTACCTTACAGTTTACATTATTTTAAGCATTATTTTTTACCACCTTTATGTAAAGACTCTAGATCAAACGAGGCATTGGAATTGATGCGGGTACAGCCAAAGCAGTTAAACCAACTGTGCAGTCAACTAACAAACGAGCACCCAGCTACAATCCACTCACTCCACAACATTCGACATTACGATTACAAACACTAACATGTAACAAACAAACCGTCAACGAAACTGAACAACGGCAAGCAGGGGTACGTTTCCTGTCTACGAAGCCGGTTTCCTCCTTTTATGTACAGCGATAATTTGACATACATGTTCAAACATTATTTTCATGGAGATACTAACACATCTGGGAAAACACTCAAGAGGTTTACTAGGGAAATCTTGCCAGGACTAGAGGAGAATCGGGTAAGTGCGTTAGAGGGGAAATCAGATCGATAAAGCGTTGTTGGGATGGTTTACTCGGCTAAGCTGACGATTCTGCTCGCAATAAGAACCCTGATTTGAATGGGGTCTTTCTTATTATTATTCTTATATATTAACCCTTTATTAATGAATAACTTTAGTAACTATTTAATTGCATTCCATAGCATTCTACTTTTCTCAGTTTTGCTATTGTTCCTTTTTAAAAGCTGTATTTTTTCGAAACTTACTTTTAAAAAGCCAACATCTCTTTTTCATAAGAATCCTCTTTTTCATAAGGAGAGTTTCTTTTAATATGTATTATTTAATTTGACTATGTTTTAATCATCTTGCCTGTATGAGCAACTTTATGTAGGGTCTCATAGGTTGTATTTAAGTGAAAGCGTTATGCATAGTTAAGATAATTTAAAATATTTAGTATTATGTTATACGAATTATCAAAGAAAGACAGTTCTCCTCAAATTCTTTCGCCTGGTTTCAAGATATGGAATAAAGTGAAGTTACTGATTAAAAGCAGATTCGTCAGCTAACAGCTAAGCTCATAATAGAAAACACAGTTTTTGTGAATATATGAAATTGATATCATGTGAATGTCAATTTCACGATTTGTTTGTATTGTGAAATATTGTGAAATGTTACTGCTAGTATTGGAAAAAAATAAGGGACATTTTTGTGTGTTCATTTCTTTGATAAATAGTTAATAATGACCAATAAAACATAGCAGTTGAAAATAATGAAAAATGAAACTAGCACTATACATATTATAAAACAATACCTCACTGTAATTGAAAGAAGAATAAGTTAAATCCGTGTCGAATATTCTTCCTTCACAGGATCAAAAGGATTGGTAAGGAGAGGCCAAACAACACAAAACCGATAGGCATGTAAAGGAGGAGAAACCACACATAACCACCCTAGAGGTTACTCGACAGCGATGCGAACAAGATTTTGCCAGGAAAGTACCACCAAAACATACAAACGTACACCGCTAAACATCGCACTCACTTTGCCCAACTGCGATGGAAGGGCGGTGCTGCTGTTGCCGTTGTTGTTGCCGTTGTCGGTCGACTTGACGTAGATCTGCCAGGTGGCGTCACTGTGGAAGCTCTTGTCGGCGGCGTAGCAGCGCCACAGGCACTGGATCAGCATGGCGGCGGCCGGGATCTGCCGGTTGAAGTGCTTCTGGCGCTGCTTCTGTTGTACTTTTAAGGCGAATCCGGATCCGAGGATGCCCTGTGTGGATTGCGAGAGT
>KB672802.1:227343-335544 GCA_000349145.1 Anopheles dirus | reverse complement strand
GGGGGGGTGAGAAACGAGAAGATACGTCGAAGATGAGTCGAATGTCGCACGGGGCAAAGTGAGTCCCACTTACGGCCGGCAGTGCGAAGAACGAGATTGCGAACACACTAAAGCAGGAGGCGACGATCTTGCCCATCCACGTCTGAGGGACCGTGTCGCCGTACCCGATCGTCGTGACGGTGATGACGCCCCACCAGAGCGCATCGGCGTAGCTGGCAAAGTCCGCCTTCCCGTCCGGCCCGAGCACATCCTTCTCGGCCAGGTACACGAAGTACGAGCTGAAGATGAGCCCCAGGAAACCGATGTACAGCGTCGTAATCAGCTCCTGTCGGGAGGGGATGGCAAAAAAAGCGGCGTACTTTAGGCCGTGGTTTCGTCGCCTTTGAAGACTTGGAAGGTGCTTCCGTCGTCGAAGCTCCATTGCGATGGAAGCGTGGCACTGCTTTCGCCTTACCTGTCGATGAATGAAGACGACCGAACCGAGTAACCGCCAGGTGCCACCCTGTCGGTCCACATGCAGCATCCGAAGGATCTGCAGGAAGCGGATGCCTCGGATGGCACTCGTTGCAAACACCTGACCATTTGAGCCCACGGACAGCACAACCATAGACGCTACGACTACAATTAGATCTGTAAGGAAACGAGAGAAAACGAAAGAAAGTGGGTCAGTACAGTGAGTGAGTGTTGCCGTTCTACCGGGCAGGATAAATATGAAATGCGACACCACCGTTCGTTGCCATTCGGTATGTTGTGTTGTTATGCAAATCCCGGCAGGATATTCAGCACCCCGTAAAAAACCGGTGATGGACAAAGTTTTGATGAGATAGGGAAAAACATTTGTCCCGAAAAGCTGAAAAACAATGGGACACTCGCACATAAAACCGTTACACCCGTTGTGCGCCATGCGATGATGGCTTGCAATTCTTTGCGAAACGCACTTTCTAGTTCCCCCACTGGGTATTTCCTGCTTTCCACTGAAAACATTTACATACGGTAAAGTTTTACCACCCGCGTGAGTGTGGTTTGATGGTTTGGAAGCGCTAGCAAACTAGCATTCCCCGGCTCGGATTCTAGCATTCGCCGAGCGCATTACCATTGCGTTACGCGCGCGCACACGGACACGGATCCTCGCAGCGGTTTCGCCCGACAGATGGTGGCCGACATCATCTTCGGAAGACACTGACAAATGGATGCTTTCAATTTACTCCCCACCAGCGAGGCAATACGGGGTACAATTTTCCGCCTGGCATCATCATCAATTGTATACATTTTCACCAACAATGGAGTCGTCACGCCATAGCCGAGATGACAAATGAAGTTGTTCTAGGAGGAGGAGGAACGGTCGCCTGGTACGCCACGACGACACGGGGCGTTTGAAGTTCGGGTGAAATGAATTTATTCTGCAAATTTGCCAACGCTCTCGGTTTCGTTTGTAAAGTTTATTAGATGAACAAAACTGGTACCGTCGATCATCGGTGATGGTGGTCATTTGTTTTGGTGAAACTTGTTGCTGTGCTAGGTGGGTATGAGCGAGAAGTTAGACTGAAGGAGAAGCTGCTGGCATTTTATCAAAAATTATGTATCTTACCCCATCTAACCAACCAGGTATTGGATTCTATTTGTTTTTTATTACATCAGACACAATTTGAAGCTTTTTGTGCTATGAAAGCTTCATGAAGAGCAGAATGTTTAGAAATTTGTGATTGTTTTTAGACGTTTATTATTTCTTTAATCTGTAACACAACACTTTATACTTTATCGATTTGTTGGAAGAAATTTAAAGTAACTGACCCTATTGGAAGCCTCAAGAATTTTAATCAATTTTTCGTAGCTGAATAAGAAAATTCCAAACTTAAGCTGTGAGTTGGCGAGGTCGTCGCATGTACTTGTTATGTACTTTTCATATTTGATATTTGATAAGCTATCGCTAAGTTCTAGCATAATTTTGCTGATACAAAACTAGGAGCCAATGATGATTTTCTCAAGCAATCGTGAAGTTTACATCTGTTACCATCTATTTAGTGACTTACAACATTGTGGTGCTGTGGCATTTGGCAACAAAATAGTAACAATAATTTTGCAATAAAATTGAAGTTTATTGGCTGTTCCTTTAATACACATAATGATTCAGAGATTTCAGATTCGGAAACTTGAAGTTGCTTTTTTGAGATGTAAATTTATTATATTATTCACTTAAATGCCCTAAGCTTCATTCAAAATGGGCACTAAAGATATATATCTAACTTCAACATTTCATTTATTAAATCTTCCTCGTGGATACAAGATCCTCAAGTAGCTCGGAGACTGTTCTTTTTGGCTGTGCTTGGAATAATCATACTCGTAATTTGACAGTGTAGTTAGATAGTCCTGCGTACAGATTTGTATTTTTGTAAATTAAAAAATGTGAAAAAATTGAAAAGATATACATATATCATGCGGAAGATCCTTAAGAAAATGGTGGAGCATCAGGTCCACTCCTTCTACCATTTTATAGATTTTAAGGTGAAGGTGGATGTAAAACAGCCAAAGCCCTTTGCTACAACCAAGGTTCCGAAGCAAGGACTGTTTATTTAACATTGCGCTAGAGCTATTCGAAGTTATACTTAATATTCGTCACTATACGACGTTATGCTTTACATAAAATTTAGCACAGCCGCTTATTAAATTAAACAAACAATACCACGAAATAATGAAAGATAAAAAACATTTAAATTCATTTTTCCTGTGATCTAACTGTCGTGGCATTTATGTTCCAATGAAAAAAAGACAATTTGCGGAGCACTCATGTCGCAATACCAATAAAAAACACGGTGGTCCCTCCTTAACTAGAACCTTCCGATATTATCACGTCACATCACACGAATGTGATGCGTCATCACGGAAAGTAGTCATAAAAGTGGTCCGTACCGGTAATGCACGAGGATACTGCAGCATAACACGGATTCACTTTTAATTCGTTGCTTCGAAAACAGCTTGTCCGTTGAGCACAGGGGTTTGGTGAGGTTTTGGTTCCCACCAGCAAACCGATCCGAACCGATTACCACCACGAAGGAGTTGCCCGAATGTAATCATCATAAAATTGGTCCGCCCGGTGTGTGTCTGTGTGTCTTTCTGTGCACTTGTTGGTTTTATTTTAACCATTATCCGGACCGATCGCAACAGCTCGGTTGGCGATTTCAATTATACCACCAGCGGTCGGCCGGTGGGAGCTGGGACAAGTTAGAAAATTGTTTTAAATTAAACGCCGGACAGACAGACACGAGCGACGCACGTGTCCCGGGTTGGAAAACTCATTCCAACTGAACCGGCTATCCTTCCGTTAGAACGAACCGCCCGGAGGGATGGAGGGATGAGGAATGGAAAACCAAACGTCGCTAATCGGTGGCAATTCTTGGGAAAGATTTCTGCTGCCCGAGCGAACCGCTGCCCCCGGGCAGGCTCTAAATTTCGAAACCACACGAAACGGCGGAAAACCTTCAGGTCTCAGCTGCAGCACGAAACCGTAAAGGGGTGTACCATTCCGGCGATTGGTGGTGATTGGGACGGACGATAACGCCGGGATGATGTCGCTTAAATTAGAGTCACGCAAATTTCGACCGAAACCGAATGGAAAAATGATTTCCCCTTCCCTCCCCCTTCCCTCACCCATTCCGAGCGGGTGGGTGGAGAGGGTGGAAAACATCCGCCATAAAACGGTGGCGGTGGCGTCTGGTTGGCTTTTGTGCGGACTATGTCCGGGTGCGTGTGGCACCGCTTCTGATGCGTATTTCATGTTTTGTGTGTTTCATGACGATCACGGTGGTACTGCCTGCGGTCACTATTTGACAAGTCATATTATTTTTTTCGCTACGCAGCACCGCCAGCACTTTCCTTTGTCCACCTTGCGTTGTCCTCCGGCCGGCCCGGGGTAGGACGACGCATCGTAATTTTGCGTCATTTCCATTTATGTCCATTTAATTTCTCCCTGACAGCAAACGTTGCTTATCGGTTCGTTCGTGTGCCGGTTCGGTCACAAATTAGGCTTCCGGGTTTTGGCGCGGTGGCATGACGGCACGGCAAGGTATGGGCGGCCGGAGCAGCATAAAAGAAAATCGTAATGAATAAATAAAACTAGGCAGTAAATGGCGACAATTTTACGGAACGTCATCATCGGCACACCTGAAAATATGTCACCCTAGTTCGGTCGGGATGACTGCGGATGGTTTGTGGTGTTTGTGTGTGTGTACTGAGTGGGTGCACGGGCGGAAAACGCCGGTGGCAAAAAAAAACAGTTCCGTGTCGTGATGGTTCACGCGCAGAAATCTCGATGGAGGCGCCCAGTAGCTCGTAAAATAGGTTGCGTTCCGGTCGGGCGGGATGGAAATTTATACCCGTTTTAAATATGTACCAGCGATACATTAAAACACTTTTTACGGCTGTCTCATGCTCCGAGCGCGACTGACAAAACCATTACTGACCTAATTTCCATCGACGAGTCGTACACAAAACACACCTGCTGCAACGGAACAGAAACTGAACCGAACCGAGACGATGGGTTTGAGATAAATTATTCCTCACCACCCGAAACCACAGGACTCGCTATCGCTGTCTCGAGCGGCGAGAAGCGCGCCAGCTTATCAGTGGTTTCATTTTATTTCAACTTCCGTGACAAAGAAGCGCTCGCCGGAAGGAAATTGACTCTTTTCCCCCATTCCCCAACGCCGTGTCCTTGGCAGGTCGGTCAACAAAGGAACCTGCGCAGGAGTCCGAAAAATAGATGAAGCTGATTGACAAATATTTACTCTTTAATTGTTCGCATACCCGGAAAACATGGCACAGATGGGGCTTTGTGAAATCATCCTGGCCGCTGCTGTTGCTGATGCTACTTCTGGGGGGTTAGCTTCTGCTAACACCCTGCAAACATCATTACCACGGTTACCACAGTTTGCACGAGCGATGTCGATGCGGGTGAATACCATTGACGGTTGACAACTGCGGCTCTAAAGCAAATGTTTACCTATCAACGCTATCGCTGGGAAAACAAGCGCATGGGATAAGCCGGGGGGAGGCAAGAAAAAAGGTTTTATGTGTTCTTTTAAAGCTTAATCCAAATGTTTTTATATAGTATGAGGGCAATTGCCGTATGGCTATGAAACTTATTACACTTCCTTAGTGGCTGATTGGTAGAATATTCCAATATCAATAAAATTTTTCTTATATTAATGAATCTGGCTGAAAAGTGTTGTCTTCTTAGAACCAAGGTATAAAAACAAGTTGACACAATTCAGAGTAATTTGTAAATCTGCTAAACTTTAATGTATAGAATGAATATCTTATGAGCTGGTCTTATACAGATGGTTTTGGTCTTATATTATTGCTAAAAAATGGAGCCGAGTAATTAATTATCTAGGCAAGCTTCCGTTGCGCAAGTCAAAAAATTGTCTTTTTATTTACACGGTCTCCGTTATAGTAGTCTCGAAAAAGGCCGGAGCCCGGTGCCGCGGCTGTATTTATCGCCTCGCTACGTTCGATCGATCGGAACGGAACGCGTCCGATCCGCGCGTGTTGGTCGCTGAAATTTGACGTTTCCCATCAATTATTAAATTTGATTTGTTTTAAGGAAGTATATTCAGTATAAAAAAAACTACATGAAAACATAAAGTGCATTAAATTCAGAATAAACTCTCGGGATCCTTGCTCCACAAATTACAACAATAGATTTCATCACGATCTGCTTGGTGTGAATGGTATAAGTAAAAATTGAGCTGGGAGTAAGAGCAGTTTGACAGGGTATATCCTTGGTATGATTCATTACCCTTAACTAGTCAAATTTCTGGTATATAAACTACTTTTTTATGCTATTCCACTCAACAAGTACTATGATTGCTGACACATTTACCATCTCAGTCAAAAATCTTCAACAATTTGTTTTTTTCTTACTTTCTTGTTTCAAAATAGTTTGAAATGAAAATGATTGATCTTTCTTAATACATGCCTCAAACGTGAAATTTCAATGATGATAGGGTTGTTTGTGTTCAAATGCAGCCAATTCAACATTATTCATTGCACCATTTACTGCTACCATATTTTCGCGTCCCTTAATGTCAGCAATTTTCAGTTGAAATTGTTACGAAACGGTTTTATGACCCTACGTAGCGTATCTAACGTATGATCGCGCCCCAAAATATTGACCGTGGCAAAAATACTAAACAGCTGATGACGGACTGCAGTGCAATGATGCCACGGTGCAGTAAAACTTTCGCGAAATAACGTGCTCAAACTTCACTTGCATCGCCCGTACGCAGTGCACTCGTAGCGATCGTGCCGCATCGGGCGAAAGGCGGAACGTTTTATGAGGCTATAATTTTAAAATAAACTTTGTCCGTTTGGAAAGCAAACAAGCAACATCTGCCCCACGATGTCACCGCGTTTAAATTGCTGTGATGTTAGCAGGATCACAGTTTTAACGAGCCCTGGAGGACGGACGCACGTCCGTCAATGTGAGAAAATGGCAAAAGTCTTCGTGTGATGAAGGTTATGACGTTAGCCGAGGAATGATTGCACATGAAAGCACATAGATGTGTTTTCGTGAAGCACAAATTTGTCGTTTTTAGTGAACTGAACACATGAAACGAGGATGATTTCGTAGTATATTTATACATTTAATGTGTTATGCTTAATTGCCTGATAGTAGTTTTTACTTAAAGATCATGTTTCAAGTAAATCTTTGAAAATCATAGAGCTAAATTTTAATTAAATTTTATTAAATTAAATTAAATTTAAATTAATTTTTAATTAAATGACATTAAAAATAATTTAAATATTCTAAGGGTTAAGACAATCAATGGATATAGTAAAAAAAAAAACAATAGTAAATTTGGCAGCGTATAAAGTCACATACTGTGCAGATGGTTGTAGTTAACACATGAATAAAAAATTGAGAAAAAGTTTCGAGTTGTTTTATTATTATTGCCAGTACTGTATTCCTTGCACTGCCATCTTCTTGGAAAACGAAAGGAAAGCGCAGTAACTAATTGCGACGAAAATTAAAACTAAGCGAAGTAACAAAAACAAAGATATTCAATCACATATCATCGAACTGCTTCAAACGAATTAAATATTGACGATTCGATTGATAGATCACACATAAGATGCTGCTATTTTTTTTGTTTTAAGAGGCTGGTTGTCTTCTTTTGTACAGACAGATTAAAAGAAATGGCATATTAAAAGAATTTAAAAAATATGAGAATAATTGGTACATTTAAGGTCCCTAGTTTTCCAGCTTTGTTGTTTTGTAAATGATGAACCAGACTGCATTAACTGTTTAGTTGAATTTGTCTTTTTATTGACCTGACCTACAAATAGTATGAAGGTGGCTTGTGGTTTGTGTGATCTGTCTTCGACTTTCTTGATACATATGGTGATAGACAGAATAGCTACTGCCAATTTTATCCTATCTTAATGTCAATAAAACCATTGTAAAAAACATAAAAAAGCAAAAAAAAACTCATGTCTAGACTTTTAAAGCCACATTAAATTGTCCGTAAAATAATCTTGCTGCATTTGTGTCAGCACCGGCCAGTGAAGCGACTGTTGAAAACGTTTCAACTTACCCAACGCAACCGTTTAAGCTGCTACAGTGTGGGGAAATGTTAAAGTGCTGCAATAAATGAGGAAGCCCGTCTTACAAAGCCTGCGAACGAAAGAAAATCATAACGCGAATTCATAACGAAAACAAATATACGTTCAAAGCAACAGCGTAAGAACAGAACGTTCCCAACGCACCGGGCGAAAAAGCGCGTCCTGAACAAAGAACACAGCCGGCCGCGGAACAACAAAGCGAGCAAAACGCACAAAGATGAAAAACCTCTCGATTCAAACAAAGACGAAGTGATGAGAAGCGGGCGAAAAATAAACCATACCGAGCGGCAGCAGAGCAACAGCGTGGAAGGAAAATCTTTATCGGCGGAGATGATTTTTTTCTTCATTCTGGACCAGGTTTTCCAGTTTGTCGACGGCAGGATGTGGGAGACGGGGCACGGGGCTGAGTCGTACGTCGGGTGGTCCGCTGGGGACGGTCAACTTTAGTGTGAGTTTGCTCTTACCTCACCACTTGGGATTCTAGTAGCGGTGGTTCGGTGGAGAGTCTGCGGAAAACATAAAGTCGGAAACTCGCTTTCATTTCCTTCTGCTTTCGCGGTTTTCCGTTTCGGTGGGTGTGTCCATGCCGGGAGGTACTTGTTGCTCGGTGGGTTTGCTGGATAGCACCGAACCGAACGTGCCCAGCGAGATCATGATGCAAAGTTTACAATTACATTCGCACAGTAATTCAAATATGCAAAACATGGTGTTATTGTTACGCAGTGTCTTGGTTTTGTTTTTCAATTGTGATGCTTTTAATGGTTTGAATTGTGCGGAAGCGAGAGATGCGGCTAGCTGTACAAGATTAGCATGGTTTGAAATGGGTTTCATATACTCAACATCACAGACAATACAACAGAATGTGATGATTCTCAACGCATCTACAATCTGGCGGCACAAAATCGAGTGTTTCTCGAGATTGTTTTGACATATAAATGGGCTTTTGGGCTGGAAAGAAGGAACTTTTTTATGTAAAAATATAAAGTAAGTTCCAATCTATGATTATTATAGATTTGTTGGTCCGTATAAAACCGGTTTTAGATCTAAGTTGTCATTTTTTGCACTATTGGATCATACAATTGACGTTCTAGATGATTTTGGGCATTTTTCATTAGCTTTATATGTGACGGTACTACGATGAATTCTGAAGGGTTATTGCACGTGGAATATTTTCTACTCATTCTCTACTCATTCTTTACTTTCTATTCATTCTCTACTCTTACGACTGACCAAGCAGCAAGGGCAGCTGGCAAAATCACGCCAAAAATAAGCGTAGACTTTAGTTTAACCTTGTAAAAGGTAGCATATGCTTCTGCAGGGTCTATTTTTTCACATCGTCATATTCGGTAAATCACCTGTCTCATGAATATGTTATGTTAAGTTATGTTATGTTTATTTTCATTAGTGATTGGCCAGTGGTAGAGACCTTATCACTTTACCTAACTAAAACATAATTAAAAAAAAAAACGACGCAACAAACACCAAACACGTCCCAGTGGGATACAGTCAGACTAACTAAAATTAATCGCACGGTGCTAGTCAAAACAATCGAAACGCGAGTTAAATTTAAGAGCCATCGCAGTCATTGGGTTGTTGTCGCTATATGAATGACTCGGTGATTTCTTCAAATTGCTCTTCGATGCCACCACTTATTCCATTTCCACCAGTTTCGTCATTTATAAGCTTAACTCAATATCAGAGTAAAAATTATCGATTCCGATACTTCCGTCCTTCTCAAACCTATGTTGGGGTGAGAAGTGGGACTTATCATCATCATCATCATCATCATCATATATGCACGTCTAGTCTGATCATTTCTTAGTAGTCGATAATTTCGACAAAATCTAGGAGGGACATTAATATGATTAGAACGTAGTTTTTCTGCAAATTCGTTGTCCAAACTATGTGTGATATTTCTCAAAAATATCTCCTCGTATCTCGTACCACATCAAATTTATCATCCAGAAGCTCGTTTTGAAGCAGATTCGCTCTATATCATATCAGATTGTGCAGAATTCATTTCGACGATCTTCTATGTTGAACTGCTTCCGAATAACAACAAAAATTGCGACAATTTGTTCGCCAAGGAAAGTGTACAAAAGTGCCAGCCAATTGCTGTCAAAATATGTGTGATTTGAGATCTGTAATGTCTGCTTCGCTTAGTTCACGGATATGTTTGTGCTTACATTTTTTACCAAGCGGTTTCATGTGCTGATGCACTGGCATGAGTTGTTTGCCGTGCGCGCATTCGTGTACGATGTGGAAGCTGTTCCTGTTGAACCAGCAGTACAAGAAGCGGAAATCTCAATTCGCTTTTCTAATGACACTTATATCATTCTCAGTGGTTGCCAATTTTGATACTGGTCAAATTTCTAGATTGTAATATCTATCTCGCCTGCAATAAGCCGAAAAGCTCTCCCGAAAGCTCGTCTCGGAGACAATCATCCCCACGATCCCACGATCGAACATTTTGCACCTGACACAGAAATGAGAATGAGCGAACCTGGCAGATACGAAGAGTTGTACTGCTGTGAGAACGAGAAAGAGCAGCGAGAGAAATGAAAAGAAGAAAAGAAATAGAGAAACGAGTGAACATGAAAGTAAAGTAACGAGTAAAGTAACAATATTGAGACTTGCTAGCTACAGACAGTTAGTAGTATTTAGTTTCTCAACTATGAGAGCATCTTCATAAACTTACTCGTATGATGGTTAATGGAAAGGATTACTCTTTGAAACTCTGAAAATTTCTTTATAAATTCACTAGCATGATGATTCATGCCAGCGTGATTGACTAGCATGATGTGTCGCCTTCGTTATTGGGGAAATTTTTCCCACACTTACACAAAATTTCATTCAGTTCCAGTTTCCCTACTGAAAAAAAGATCTTTGATGATTGTTGCTTACCGGGATGGCACAACATAATCCCTTCACTGAGCGACCAGTAGAGATTTTAAGACCTGCGGATTATGTACGGTATTCGCAGCAGCTCGTTAATATTGAACGGGAAAGACCAGCGTAGCAAAAAAAAAATCGTACTCCATCATACTCCCAGATTCATAACCCCCGGCATGTCAATTTAAATATTCCGTAAAAACCGAACGAAACGCTCCCGATTAGCATCAGAGACGGCCATTTGCCGTTTGCACTGCACCACAGTGACCCTCTGGGAACGCTGCAAGGCACGGCACCCGTAGTTTCTGCAATTAATTCTTCACCCAATTTCATTTCGAAAGCCCGACCCGACCTCGTTCCGACGAAGTTCGTTCCGAACCTGCTTCCTTCTCGGGAACGGGGCCGGGAGTCGGAGCATGGAAAGCATAAATCCGTGCATAAACCGGTGAATTAGCCGCGCGGGTAAGTTCTCCCGAAAGCGAAACATGAATCCCGTGCCAAAAGGCCGTTCTCGAAATATCAAGACAGAGAAAGCGGTTTCAGAAGAGAGTGAACACAAAAAAAAGCACGAATCTTTACGATTCATATTTTTCGTGCGGATTTCCTTGCGGACTCCGTGCCGGGCGTGTGGTCGGAAATTCTTTCGGAGTTATTTCGTGGGGTTAAACCGGTAAATGGGCGGGGCGGAAAAAAAGTGACCCACCATTGAGACTGCATCGCCGAAGCTTGGAGGTAGAACTTCGCAGCAACTCAAATTGAAATGCTAATGAGAACGATGCTCTCGAGGGCAAGCCGGAGCCCGCAGTGAACCGGCTGGGGAGTTTCTCCAAGGTGGAAGTAAAAATGAAAAACCACCCCGAGGGATGGGACTTGGTACCTGATGTTCGATTGTAGTTGGTTTCGCTCCGGCATTTTTCATACCCTCGTGTCGAAGTTCTCTATTAAGTGCAGTGGAACATATGCTCTGCATCGTACAGAAACCGCTTGAACCGAGCAACCTTACCGGAGAATAAGAGCCGGTTGGAGGTGGGTGAAAATGCTTCGGACCTCGCCGAAAAACCGTGCCTATTCGGTGCATGCCGCTCATGAATAATTCATGCGATTTGACCGCATTTTCCGTCGAAGAAGAAGAAGAAGAAGTACAAGAAGGAGGGGATGAGCCGGTACGTCCAACCCGGCTGCCGAGCACGGGCACATCTGTCGTATCTGCCATTGTTCTTTTGGCTCCAAGGAAGATCATTTGGAAAGGAATAGCTCGAATCTCTAGAACGTTCCGACCGCTTCGAAAGGCGAACTTCCACCTCTGTCACTGCCATTTAAAAGCCCTGGTGGATCGGGTCGCCTCGGTTGGATCAGCATTTGGGGCAGCGTGTCCTAGGCGTGACGCCCACGGAGAATGTCGTCGGGTGGTAATGAAAAAACTAAACTCACCCGAGCGCTGCCACGAAAGGGGTGGTCGGACAGGGCCGAACCGGGAGCCGGTAACAGTGTGAGTGATTTCGTGCCACAACGGTGTGGTTAAATGATGAGCAAACCCATTTATACCGGCAACAACGCCTCGGTACGCGCCGGTGTCGAGCAATTATTTATGCACAAGCTGCGGCGAACCCTTAAATTGCCACTCATTTATTAGACATTGGTGCGGCGCGGTGGAGCGAGCAACACGCGACACGGGTAGAGGCGGAACCCGGGCCGGACATTAGCACCTGCTGGGGGATTTAAGAGTTGGACGCGGAATCAGCACCCAAATTATGCCGTTTCTGTGTGAAAAAAGCATTGCTGTCCCTGCAGGTCGTCGCAAACAATAGTGTTCGCCGTTGGCGTCTGTTTGAAACGAAAACGGTAAAATAAACCGGAACCGAATAGCAGAGTAGCAGAATGAGAGCGAGAACAGCGAAACGGTACGTCCGGTAGCCGTAGAATTAACGTGGAGCACTCGCTCGACAAGGTGACAGGAATAAATAAAACTATTGCCGCACTAAAACACGCCGTCCAGGTAAGACGTGCAAGTGTTTGTTGAAAGTGCCTCTTCACGAATGCATGTGTGTCCCTGGCGTACCGGGCGGAGTGCGCTGTCTGCGGTTAAAATATGTACGAGTGTATGCATTTGAAATCGAAGTATCGTGTTTTAATTTAGTTTCTAATGAATTTGAAATTAGTAACGAAACGGGAGTGGGTGGGGCAGAACGTTAGAGAGTTCCAAAGCGTACGACACCAGCGTCTGGTGTCCTTGGGCGAAGGAGACTCTCTCTCACAGTCGCCACGGTCGTAAGACATTCCGGCTTCGATCGCGGCCGGCAAAGGGATAGGTCTGGAAACATTAGAATTCTTCCCCGGCGGGGCACACTTACCTATAATACAGATTGGCTTGCGGATGAAGCGCAACCGGCCGCAGAAGCCCATATACTTCGACCGGCAGCCGGCGGACCAGAGCCGGACCAGGTACTCGACGCCGAAGAACACCACCAGACAGATCTCCATCCAAAATAAGGTCTCGTTCGCGAACTTACTGTACTCGTCTATCGTCGATAATACGCTAAATATTAGACACACTAAAACAAGCAGAAAGCTGCAAATAGATTCGAAGAAAGCAGGGTGGGAAAAAAAGAGCGGAATGAGAATCGGTTTTGTACGCGCGGTTTGCTACGATGCACATCATTTTCTATAGATTCAAATACTTATCTTACGCGTGACGTGATTGCAGAACGTGGTGTATAGTTATATATTTAATTGTATATTGTTTTGCTTTGTTTATGAAATGTTTGTATTTTGTTTCGAAAAAAAAAGAATTTTTGACTAAATTGTTCAATTATTTTATAAGTTTTTATTTATTTTTTGTCCCAAACATTTTTTTTTTAAACAATAGTCGAATATTTTTAATCTAAACACGCAATATTTCAAGAGTAAACCGTTTCAATTAATTTCAAATGTACAACGAAGTTGATACTCACGCCAGAGGGCAAATAGACGCAATTAAAACACTTTATGCAAATATAACGTGAGAATTCACACAGTAAAGTATCCAAGATGAATTCAGCCATCATAAAGTTACCTAGTTTTTATTCGAAAAACGAGCGTTTTAATTCTTGTTTTTACCGAGTGGTTATTTTGACGAATCATAAATCTTCAATCTCGAATGTCTCAGACATTAAAATAGTTGAAAGTGCAAATTAAAAGTGGTTGATGCAACAACTCACTATATTAAATGAACTTTCCGGCCACCCAGTTAGTCCATTGACAACAACACCTCATGGAGCAGCGATCATTTCTTACAACTCGTTTTCAAGCTTAGAACACTATTGTAATAAATCAATCCATTTCAATCAGCTTTTTTGTTGTTATACAAGTGATTTTTTTTTCAAGTTATCGATATTTTTTTCAAATTTGTGTATTGTTATGTTCTATTTTTGTATTTTTTAAACATTTTCTAGTCTCTATTCCTTTTCGAATGAGGCAGATTTATTTGCATATTATAAACATAAAGTTATAAACTATTATTATTATTATTATTGCAAGAATACTCCACTTTTGTAAATTTCACCTTTATTATTCCCCTAGTTAGGTAGGAAGAAAAGCGAACAAAAAATAAAGAAAGAAAGCTAACTAGAAGCATTCAATTAGTATCTTTAATGTTGTGAAATAACTTTAACATTAACAATAACAATATCATTAATGCTTAAAAGTGAGCCATCAAAGTACTCGGTTTCCAATAGATGTACCAAACAAATCCGAGAGATCGTAGCATTGATTAACATCACTAATCCTACTTTTTCCAAAAACACATAGAAAACGGGTAAAACATATCAAAAGCTGTGACTTCAAAATAATCGATATCGATATTGGTATCGATAAATAATTTATTCCGTTTTACTCCTCAACCAGTATAGGATTTAGCGCTCTTTTTAAATGCATCAATTTTTAATGAGTTAACTTAAAGCAGTTTCTGACTAAAGCGCAAAGCATGACATTCTCGTTCAACAATGATCTTTCAATATTTTAAAGTTACCACAGACTCCTTTACTGAAACTATAGAAATGTTTTCCAATTGCATTGCAATACAATTTTCGTTTAACAACTTGAACGCATCGAATTACTCTTCATTATCTTGCACAATTACGTGCAATGCACTTTGCAGCTTTCGATAATTTATCGCTCGCTTACGATGCATTTTTCTGTATGCACAATAATTGTCTCATGACAAGTCGCGCGCATCGGGACGACCAATTTTACGGCCCTACTCGGAGTGCGAGTGTCAAACCCGCGGCGAAATAAAGCAGTTCTATATCATTTTTATGGCATGACGGTTTCCAGTTTTTTTTTCAGCGCGTCCCAAAGCGCCTCGATGCACCACGAGAAAACGTCAGACCTGTCACAAATCGGCGACGATCTGTGCGGTGTCTTTACGACCGCGTTGCCATTTGGCAGCGTGTTCAGCAGATTCGCGGTCGCTCTGCGCCGCCGGCAGTCTCGTACGGTTTAACGATCCTTTGTTCGAAATCTTAAAGTTTTCCGAGTAATTCACGCTTCGCAAGATACGCTGATGTCGCTAGTAAGGATCGTAGGGTCGTGGGACGGTTGTCTCCAGGAGCGGATGGGAAAACACGCTCTATCTTTTTCCCCTGAGTGCCCGGTTCACCGTTCACACGGAAGTGGAATATATAATGTGTCTGAAAATAGAAATTCAATCATATTCCACTAGCTTCATAAACACGTCCTCTGGAGCATGTCCACGAGCGTAACGGGTAGCCATGTCATGCGTCCAAATGTCAGGTGGCTGCACTGCCGTACTAAATGCTCCCCGGTACCAGGAACGTCAGCTGATTTCTCCGAACGATTTCATCTTTTCATCGTGTCTGCGCCTTTTCCGTGCGAGACAACCCGGCTAAGACGAACCAAGAAGCTGATCCTGGGCAGAGGATTTGTTGGGCATTGTTTCCCAACCACCCGGGCGAAACAATAAAGGCGTCCAAAGAAAGGCTCCCGGAGAAATCAACACCTTCGCGAACAACGGACTTAAAACGCAGCCGGGGTGCAAAACCAATTTTGCACGGAGCAAAGAACCCACTAGCCTATTAGGCGCACAACGATGATGGTAGATTTGTCATCCCACCGGATACGTGCAAAGCGGTCGTGCTGGCACCGTTTCCCTACTCGATACGCCTGTGTGTCTGTTTTTCACCCCTTTCCGTTTCCCAAGGGACACCGGTGCGAATGGGGAGGCCGGCACGCTATCGTTGCCAACCTCAGCCAGTGCTGGTTGGCTTAAAACCGGGGACAGAGAAACGTGCTCGCATGAGAGTGGTTCGTTCGTGGGGACGGCAGGTCAGGTACTACCCGCTGTCAACCCGCAGGCCTCGGAACCAGCTGACGAACCGTGATGACTCGCCCTTGACAGACGAGATGATGATGCCGACGGGAAGCAACAGGCCAACGGTTTATGCTGCCGTCAGGATCTTGGAGCTGACATTTGCTGTCACGAAACTTCCCGTGGCAGCGAGCGCCGAAAATGGAGCACTTGCTGATAAGGGCAAGTGGGCAAGTGGGCAAACAAAAACAACACGGAAAAGCAACGACGTAGCTCACGACCAGCGAAATCATGAGGGCAGTTTGTGTTTTCGGTAGGAAATCTGAGGTTGGGTTCGTGATACTAGGAAATGGAGATTGTTGATGATCCTTTCGACACGATTTGAAAGTGTTTTTAACGGGATAGGGATTACATTTTTTCGTGGACATTTTAGGTAATATGTTTGATTTTTTATTACAAAACAATTTGGACGAAACAATCTTAAGACCAAAAAAGAAGGTCAGAAAAAAATGATGAAAAGGACTTAAATTGCATTTACGCTTTAACGCCGTAAATTATTCAACATTTACCATTTTTCGTTCTCGCACTTTAATGGCAACCGTCATCTGATAATTGGATTGATCATCATTTGAGCTTTCATAGTTGTTATGAGAGATCAGGTGCATACTGTCATTTTGCTTCTCGATATCCCTTGAGGGATGTGATTGAAGGGCTCATTGAAAAGGGCTAGGCCTATTAAAAACTGCAAATGCAGATGACATTTTAATTCCACTTCGCATTTGAATCGATCAATTATATATTGTAACATCAGCATCGTTTGATCTCACTCGTGCAGAGGCTTTTAAGCGATTTTTCGACGAAGCTGACAAGAAATATTGAATGTCAGTTTGAATAAACAGTAAAATTCACCAGAAAGGGAATTCTCAGAATGGCATCGAAAGCAATCGAAGCCTATCATTTTTCTCGTCAAAGTTTGCTATATAGATTTCATTATGTAAACGAGAAAAGCATCTCCCTACGGAGAACTATAATCCCATTCGGAAAAGTGAAGATACGAAGATGCCATTATGATGGGATCATGTTTTAAATTGCATTAAGCCAGCGGGTGCATCCATTCTGTGCACTTTCGAAAGATTTTCTCAGCTTTACTGCCTTTCCTGGTAGATAAATGTTTGCTAAGGAACTCGTGGAGTCCTTCCCGGTAGAAACCAAGACGGATGCACATTAATTTTAGATTAATGTAATCGAACGGAAGGCTTTGAAACGGGTTCTGATCCATCGACGTTTGGAAGACGTCGGAAGAAAAAGAAAGATAAGGGAACGGCGCTGGGATTAAGGGAATACGAGCTAGTGAGGTTGCAAAGTTAGCGAATGAAACGCACGTATAGGAGAGCAACAGCAACAGAGAGAGAGAGAGAAAGAAAGAGAGAGAGAGAAAGAAAGAGAGAGAGAGAGAGAGACAGAGAGAGAGAGAGACAGAGAGAGAGAGATAGGAAGCAAAAATTAAATCTCTTCCGATTTACGGAAAAGCTTCTTACTGCCCTGCTACAGTTTTTATTAAAGGTAATACAACAGTATGCCAATATCGTTAACACGCTATTTATTATAGTTAGTTGTATTGGATGTTTCACACAATTGTTTTCATAACAAATTGTTAATCTACTTTATATGGAGCTGCTTTTTAATCAATTGAAACAAAAGACCCCAAAATCCTTTAAAATAAGATCGATTCCAAAAGATGAACCACACGACGGAGCTTCGAAGCTTGACGACGAAGAACTGAGCGAAATTGGAAACGACTGCCGTTGATCTCGGTCTAGAACCGTGCCCGTATTGATAGCGCTGTCGATAGCGAACTGACGAAAAATGCCATTGCTAGTCAACTCACATCTTGACACAGGTATGGGAAACTTACTTCGATGAGCTTACCACCAAGCTCACCAGTCACATCCCATCCGAAGAGAGATTTGCTGAGAGATTGCAGTGATTTACTTATATTTAACGTTGTATCGACTCTGCTTGGTAGCTCAAACCAGCTGTCGCAAATCGAATCCGATAGAGGCTTCCGTCATTTCCGATATGATCCGATAGTTCATTCCTGGAAAATTCCGTAGATCAATTTCTTAGTATTCACAAATTGGCATATTTATTCTGTGTGACGGAAGGTAGCAGCCGCAACAATAATGACTGAATTATCCAAATTCGTTTATTATAGTTTTTTGAGCAAAAACTACTTTAAAGTTATGTAATAAAATTATGGAAATATAAATTATTGTTTGTTTAGACTAAAACATATAGGAAATAGGAATAGGAAAGATGGTATAATTTTGTAAAAGTTATAAAGAGTTAAAATGAAAATACATCCTCGAAAAAGATGTATTTTTGACACGCCTATCGGGAGAGCCAACTGATTTTACCTTTTTTAAGTCGTTGTGTCTAAAGAGATGATATTAGTATATGTAAGGCGTGGTTCTATGGAAATAATAAATATAAAACTTTGTACATGGTTAAAACAAACAGTAAATAAAACGAAATTAAAATGTGTTAAAACTATTTCGCTCTACGCAAATCAATGTTGGGGTAGGAGGTAGAATTTAAATTCACATTCATCATTATCATAGTACACCCAAGCCAAAGTACTATCCTCTGAAATTACCTTTTAGAATGAAAGGGTTGAAAGATCATTATAAAGACAACGCGTTGGATGCTACGAACTCGCGCTTCGTCAACACAGCTGTCACGCTGTTGTGGTCTCCATAGTCACAACATGGACCAACAGTTTAGAACCCGAAACTCCTTCCTACATATCCAAGCAGAACAACGTGCACCCGATTCAGCTGTCTCTCGATGCCGAATGCAATTAAAAATACATTCCCGTGACAGAAGCGGGCCGAAGAAACGAGCTGCAGGAATTTCACCACAACCCAGGGCAGAAAGTTTTCACCTGTGCGGCAGATAACAAGAAACTGCCATTAATTAATGCCACACATATGAAGGAAGGGCAAACATGACAAGCGCCGAACCACCCCGTTGACAATGGAGACTAGCACGAGCCGGCTAGCTTGAAATAGAATCTCGGTTGCGGTGCGCGTGTTCACGAAGCATTCCGAAGACTCGTTCTAAGTTTGACATGCTGAAGCGTTGTTTAAAGTTCCGTCAATTTTCTCAATGAACGGAAGGGTTCACGGTTTGCAGCCCTATTTCTTGATGCCTTAGTGAGATTGGCAATTCTACCGGCACGGTACAGTGTATTCATGTCAGCAAAATGGTGCTGCTGTCCTCACATGCTTCCTTCTTTCATGTACCAAACGCTCGTTGTTTGCGCTCTTTGTGGTTTCAACAAGTACACAGATTATGTTGTTATGTGGTTTATTAATTAAACCGCAGCGTCACAGGTTATCTGCGGCTTAGCTCACCTTGCTGGAAGAAAGCTGGTGAGTGCATCCGTGAGTATAACTGCACGCACAAAGCAGAACCGTGAGTGCGAGGTCTGAGTACCTCTTACTTTGTTGTTAGATTAATGAGATCATAAAACATTAAAAGTCGTTACTTAGTTGCCACCGCTTGCTAAGCATGCAGGTTGCGTCGTAAAGAACGACACAGTAGTATATCTTCTTTGTGAAACAACGATGTATGCTTCTGTATCTTCTTGGAATCTACGTATTTGAATTAGTATTCGTTATCACAATTACGCAACGATTCTGAGCTGACTTATTTAAAAACTAGATATGAGTTTGTAAAGCTCACAAACATTGTTACAATAAAATATTGAGTAAAAATCCTCCAATAATACAGTTTGACTGGATGATAATACAAATTGAAACAAAATGCATGACGAATGCGCTCTTCACTCTTCGGTCCAACGAAGTTAATACAGAGCTAATTTAAATTCGGATGAGCACCGCTCCATATAGGTATCACTTACGAGCATTATTGAGTCAAGCATCACTTTTTAATATGTGGTGCTGTGATACCGCAATGTGGTAGGGAGCACAATTATACTTGTGATTGGCTTCTTGTTCGAATAACACCAACAAGATCAGACATATATATTTATAATGGATTCAAGGGTATATGAAAAACTATTATACATTGACAAGATAATTTTAGACAACTGTCGTATAGCGTATAGACACCGTGAACAGGTAAAGAGATTTATTATTGGTTCAAAAATTCAGAATAATCCCAACAATGTAAAAGGAATCTATGCAATTAAAAAAAACAGTAATGCATGAGCCAAGTCAAAAGATTTAATGAAAACACCAATGAGTAAAAAGTAACGCTTTGTCTAAATAACACTGCAAGTTAACGGAATAAACTGCAGTAAAGTGATGTCAAAGTAATTTGGCCCAAAATGCTGCTCGCAGTAGCATCTCGTAAAAAAGAGGAGGAAAAAGCTGTGCACGACTAAAAAAACAGGGAACCAGAAGAAAATTAGCAGCGTCACGCAAAGAAGTAGAAAAACAGAACAGAACAGAACAAAACTGTAGAAAAGAAAAATCGACCGTGCTAAAATTTGTACTTTTTAAACGTCTCTTGTATTGTAACTCGACAAGTGAGATACAATTTTATTAAATGACTACTAGAAAGGATTGGAACATTCTTTTAATAAAGAATATACATCATTATAGTTTTATCATGATCTATATTATGATGATGTATCATGATCTATAGAATTGACTTCGGATGATAACTAATCATTTCAAAATTTCCAATAAATTGTTCAATGCAAACTTTCTTGTCAAAACTTATTGCTCCGCTTTGCGAAAAGCATTTTTTACATATAACCAGGTGGGACGCCCACTAAGCCCGTAAAAAAATACTAAAAAAAGGCCAAATGGGAATATCGTTGGTGTAATGTAATGAATTTGGAGGAAGTTTTCCGAATTATTTCGTGAAATGTTAACAAAATTAGAAATATTGAGATGACACAGAAAAAAGGAACATTCGACAATTGCTTATACCTATATTTCTCTAGGGCTACATGATTTAAAAAAATGCTTCTTGAAACCGTTATAAAAATATAATAATCTCCGTAAAAAACACTGCACCGATATCTGTTCTTATATATTCAATTGGTTATTAATCGAAGATGTCATACTATCCCTTACCTACCGAAATCCCCTTCTCCACCACACCCAACCGAGATACTTACACGGAAAAGTGATATACAAAACACAGCCAGCCGCCGGGATGCTCGAGAAAGACGTAGAACCGCTCCTGGACGGTTTTGCCGCGCCGGTGATGGAAAACGTATTTCGCCTTGAACGCCTGATCGATCGGCAGCGCGATCGGGTAGTACGGGTTCGGCACACCCAGATTCTTCCCGGTGCCACTCGTCCCACCTCCGCCAACACCTCCACCACCACCACCACCTCCACCACCACCGTTACCACCCGCATCGCCACCGTGGCCGTGGTGATGCGGCCCCAAACCCATCCCCGGTAGTTCGTTCACATCGTCATCAATGTCCACGTCGTCGTCGTCGTCGCCCCAACCCCATCGAGTATGTCGTTCGAGCGCGACCGGCTTCGATTTTTGCGCCGTATCGGGGTCGGGACGCGCTTGTGGTGCGGCTCGAACGTGCGCGCCTGCTTGCCCGGCCGAAACCGCCGCAGGAACTTGAGCGCACGCGGCGAGGACGAGCTGCAGGAGGCGCCCGGATGGAGCGGTGCCTTGTGCGGATCGCCGGCGTTCAGTTCGGTCGTTTCGATCGCCGACTCCACATCGTCGACCAGATCGTCCTCGGAACCCTGCAGCGTGTGGTAGCTGATCATGCCGCCGCCGCCGCCGCCACCGCCGCCGCCGGTCGCACACGGGCTGGGTGTCTGGGTGAGGTTCGAGCCACCCATCGCGATCCCGTTGCTACCGGCGCTCGGGCTCGCCGAGATGGCCGAACGGCTGCCCGCCAGCAGGTTCGTCGTCTCCTTCACCGGAGACTTCAGTACGCTCAGCACGAGATCGTCGCAGGCGGGCCCGCCGAGGCCCGACTGCCGCAGCTGCTGGTCGTCCATCGCGAACGTGCCGAGCCCGCGGGCGATCATGATCGGCGGCAGTGCGACGGTCGCACCGCTGAACTGGTGTATGTTCCCGTAGGAGTAGTGGCGCTTGCCGAGTTGCTGGTGTTGCTGGTGCTGCAGCTGCTGTTGCTGTTGCTGCGCTTTCGCTTCCTGCTGCTGCAGCCGTAGATTGCGTGACTGCCGGTAGAGATTCTCCTGCTCGCCTCTGTTCATTGTTATCGTGGTTGTTGCACTCAGCACGACCGACAACATTTGGCAGTATCGTCCTGCGTGGTCGCCGGATGCGGGTTTGCTAGCCGCGAGTCGGCCCGTCGCTCGATGCTTCCCGCCCGGCCGGCATCCTGAGCGGCCGCTCACGAACACGGCGCCGTCCCACCGGACCGGGAGTGTTGCCAAATCCGTCCCCACCCGAATGTCTCCCGCCGAGCGTTCCAAGCACTTGTGACGGCCGCTGCGGCTACTTCGACATCGTTCGGTTGCACTACGGTCGCGCGCACAAACACTGTCAACATTATTCCGGACGAACAGACACGCACACACACACAGGCACGCACTGATTTACAGAGAGCTCATTTCACACTACGCGCGCCTACTACGATTCGACCCGCCGGCCTGCTCGTCTGGCGGGAGATTTGTGCTTCGTTAAAATTAACCTCACCAATTTCCAGCACCACTTCTTGGCCGTACGCAGCAGCTCCGTTCCGTTTTCCTTAATTTGCTCCCGCACACACCACGAGCACGTTCAAGAGCAATCAGCGCGCCTGCTGTCGCTGCTCTTAACTTATCGTAGCTTCTTTTCGCGTCTTGAGAAACAAATTAATGACTCTCTGGCTTGCCTGCTGGAACCTGCGATCGAGTAAAGATAATTAGAAAAAGTGTTAATCAACTTAAATTTCCTCCTTCCTGAAAGCCGCTGCCCTCCCGTTCTTACTGTGACACTGTGACACACCATTTAGCCAACGACGCCGTTCTGCGAGTTATCCGCTTTTACGATGGGAACGAAACGAGAAGATGTATTTCGCCACCCTCCCTCTGTTCGAAACATTCCAGTGAGCAGTTAGCGCACACCGCAGCCACGTGTGGAAAATGCCGTGCGTGAAAGTTTACTCTCCGTAATCGATTTTCCCCGGCAGTTCTCCCGCGTGCAGCGAGCTTACTGTTGTTTTATCCCCGGGGCCAAACTTCATTGCACACGTGTGTGTGTGTGTGCGGCATGTGTGTGACATTTTACACGATTGCGATCGGTGGGATGCTTTAAAACGCACACGTGTCGCTTAATTAAGATGGTGCGACAATTATATTTTGCACGATTTTATTAAACAGTGCTGTAAAGTCGGCCATAAAGATATAATTAGTTCTTCAGTGTGAAGATAGAAGTACACTCAAATCGTACACTGCACATACTTTTCTTTTGTCACAGAATGATAATTGATGCAAGGTTTTTTCACGGAAAAAATGTAATCTTCAATTTATTGCAGCTGAATAACAGCGAGTCGTTCATGAAATACCATTTTACACGCACGGCATCCTCACTCTGTTTAACATGTCAGATTGAATTCTTATAACGACGGAATTGTATCGACTTGTTCGAGGTCGATCTTTAAACTACACATGCTTCACACTTACTACTGTTGCGACGAAGGTTCGACACCTCTGGAGCTCTAATTTGCCCAGCGAAAGAGGCGAAACACAGTGACGGAAGAAACGATCAGGTAAAAGAAGAGATGAAAAGCAATCGAGTCGTCAAGAAGCAAGGATAGTAAAAGGACAGTAGAACAACGGATAAAAGCCAGGGAAAGGAAGCGGATGAGAAAAACCCTTCCTCAACGTAAGGTTATCAAAAAAACTCAGCCTACAAAAACCACTTCAAGAATGGGAGGAACGTTTTCAAACTTGGGTGGAACGAATTCATGTCACTCTGAGAACTGCTCAAGAATGGTTGAAAAATGCTGTAATAAATCGTTATAGTAGCGTTCGTGTAAATCACATTCCATACTTTTAAGGCGTATCTTTAAATTCAGGCGATGTATGATTGTCGTTCGATGAATGATAAATAAATGATAAAGCTTTTAGCTAGATTGTTTATATAAAAATTGGTTTCCTCGATGTTGGAGGTTTGAAGAGAAATAAATTCTAATAATGCTCATTCTCTCATTCTTTCAAAATCACTCATTCTTAAAAACAATGATGTACAACTATTTAAAATCGCACGGGTAAACATGAACTTTGAAGTCTCACTGACTAGCTTTTCACAAACCTTCATCGAGAAAACTTAAGAGCTACATGAACTATAAAACACTACACTCAACAACTCAACAAGTTATAAAAAAGCTCTCTATTTTATCAATATGAAAACATGACAAATGGAAACATATTGTTGAACATTTCAAATAATTAGCAACTTTTTTTTTATCGATTTTACTTTCATTTGGCGATACACAATTTCTTTCCCTCCATCACCATCATCAATCTTTGGCCCAACTTTCCGCGGCTTAATAGATCGATGAGGAACCACCAACTAGGGACCTCTGGCACCCGAACGCCGTCATGATGATTTGCAAACATTTGATTGCGTTAGACAGGTTCGTTCAATTTCGCGTGACGAAAAGGGCGCCGCAAGAAGTTTCGGTGGCTCCGCTCGGTTACGAGTTTGATTGATCGTAGCGCTGAAGTCGCACGCGTGCGCTAACCCGAAGGTAAAATGGTCTGCCATTTCCGCGACCCATCCCGTGCCCGGGAAGCTACTTCTTGCGTTACATTTCACTCTCGATTAGGCTCTCGTTTTGATCAAGTTTTGACCACCGGTTGAGGTGATTTCGAGGGCCATCCGGTTGATTTATACCCCGACGGCCGGAGTGAGCACCTTTCTTGCGTACTTTCTCCGCTGCCGAACGCGAAGCACCGGTCGGCCAAAGTCATCCCGCCTGGACTGCTCATCCATAATATATAATCCACCCGTTGGCACATCCGTACCGCGCACCAGCACGTGAACAGCCGTGAAAAATCGAACGTAAACAGTTGATAGCCGTAAATCATGAAAAATTACCATTATCCGTGATCGCGTGCGGCGCAGCGGCCGCACTCGGTACAGACATTGCCGTCTGCCAAACCACGCCTCCTTCCCGTTACACCCCCTCCTCCTACCCCATCCCACCTCCTTCTCGCATCCTTTGTTCCCCAGAGGCGTAAAGTGGCGATCAAACGCTCACCTGAAGGGAAATCTCGCCGAACAGATGGAATGACGAGAGCTGGCGTTCGGTTTTTTTTACTCGCCCCCATTCAGATTCAGTACCCTCTCCAACAACGAAAGCGACGTCCACGTGGCAACTAATGTTTTGACCTCTTGCCTCGTAGGTACGCTCGGCGGGTGTTGTGAATAATGCACCGCGCTGGTCTGTCCTCACTGCGCTCCACCCGCCAGCATGTCTGACTATGCGCTATTTTTCAATAGATACCTTTCACAGCATGATTTATTCAGCGTGTAAGTTTAGCTTCCCGGAAGAAAGTTTCGTGCAGTATCGATTACTTGTAGTAGCGCGCTTTTTTTCGCTCTCCTTCTTCAGTTTCTTATTTCACCTCTCACGCTGTGCGCTTTGTTACACGTTCCACGCTAAAAAGGCTTATGCTTCACTCAAATCACCACCCCGACCGGAGGTGAATTCTCCCACTCCCCTCCCCACCCTATCCCGAGGGTTCACCTGGGGGACGCTTCTGGCTTCCCGGTAGTGCAGATGGTTAAGATTCTTTCGACAAAAACTTTTTTCGTTCACCTCCGCGAGTCTAAAGCAACTTTTCATAATTGATGAGCTTGTTGAAAGTTTTCTGCGTTGCTTTCTGTTTCGTTAAGAAATATTGGACGCTCCTGATCGGATCCCGCGGAACGTGCGGGCGAAAGGGTTAAACTCCCGTTTGTAATACGCTTCCGAGCGGAGTTTTTACGTCGTTTTAATTGATTCGTGGAATTACGTTACGGTCATCGTTTGGCGAAGTTGAAATTAGTTCACGGTAATATGTTTGTCACGCAGCCGGTTGCCTTGAAACGACGAGCCTTCCTGCCAAAAATATGTTCTCTAAATAATCTTTTGTAATTTAATTAAATGATCCAGGCTTTGGGGAGCTTTGCTAGAGCTTCCAGGCTTGAGAAGATCATTAGCGGAGCATAATATCAGCATAAAATGATAGCAAATACCCAACCGCAAAATGGTAGTAAATTAGATGAAAACGTACCACGCACCAATAGCCGTTCGAGGACATTTTAAAAGTTAGGAGTACAAATTAATGGTACGGCCATTATCTCCAATTAGGGACTCTTCCCAAATAAAAAATAATCATAAAAAATCTGGTATAAAGGTCCAGGTTTAGGAGCCTTTTTTCGAAGAACTTACTTAAAACAAAATATTAAAAAGCCATATGGTAGCCGCTCAAAACATCTTAAGCTGCTCAGTGTGCCAGCAGGAAAGGCGAAAAAGAAACAAACCAATACACAAAAACCCGAACTCTCCCTGTGCTTAACGCACGCCAATTAACCTCATGATAAATTCATTCCGTTTTTCCGTGGCCCTCGATGAATCAATCTGTGTTTCTATTTTTTCAGGCGCTGTGAGTGTGCGCGTGTTTTTTCTTCTTTTCGGTGGCACATGTTGTCCCTTCCGTTCCGATGGCTGCGTCGGTGGTCGATGTTCGCACCATACCGGTAATTATATCGATACGATCGACAAAAACGGCACCCGTGCGCGTCCTTTCGCGATGCGTCGTTATCGCTTCTGTTCGGTTTCGTCACCGCGTCAAGCATTCAATTAATGAAGCAATACGGCATAAAACGGAACGGTTTTTTGTTGTTGCTGCTGCTTTCGGTTTTATGGGGGTGGGGCTTTTCGTTTTTTTTCGGGGTTTGCGTCTTTGCTTTGTTTTCGTTTCGCAAGCCGCGTGTCCGTGGCAGGGTTTTCGGGTTGTTTTTATTATAATGGAAAATTATAAAGCACCTGCGCTGCCTCGAGCAATGCGTACGACGTACCGCGCGCACCGTTCGCGTTCAGTCGCGAAAATCGTTCGCTTGTTTGTTTGTTTCGTGGTTGGCTGCGATCGCTGCTCCCGGCTGGTGTTTGTTGAACCGTTCCTTGAACGACCCGGACTTTCTCCGTGCGTTGAAGGTTGGTTGGCAAAGTAAATATTCGATGGATGGATTAATGGATGTGCTTTTGGAAACACAGAAAACTCATTACCCAGTTTAAGTAAGTAGCGTTGTTAAGCAGTGAAAACGTTGGTAAATTCATGTGTTATGGGCATTAAAAAAATACAACGCTGGTGCCAAAACATTTCATGACCAGTTTTCTTGCTCAAAAATATCATCCTCTTCAAAAACAATTGTGCAAGTTGAGATAAATCTCGGAAAACATTTTCAAAATGTACTGTAACTTACACAATTGAAATAACTCGTCGATTTCTCTTAGCCGAATTATGTTATGCGATTATTAATACGAACAAACCAATTTGGCTTGGACTGTCATGTCGGATCCTTTCTTTTAGTGTATAAGCCTTGACTGTAACTCCTTCCAGGTTTCCTGTAAATCCAGGTTTGTGTTGATGCTACGGAAGATATGTCCGTACGAAAGCTGCCATCAAACCCTAGCGAACTTGTTTTGTTTTTGCATGTCTTGTTCAAGGGGTTAGACTTTTAAGTTTGTTTGAAAACGCTGTGATAACTAAACATGCTTCTTGTTTTTTTTTTACGATGGTGACGATGCACGATAGATTTTCTATTTTATTGAGTTCCAGTTGGATGATTTATATCTATTCATGTATAAATATATACTTTATACCAATTCATTGTTAACAAACACATACTAAATGTATTTAATGTTTACTAATATGTAATAAACAAATCCTTTTTTCATTCCATTTCATTTCAAGGTTTGTGTGTGGAAGTAAGATAAACGAAAAAACGAATAATTTTGGATGTAAGAACTAGAGATGGGAATAACCACTCCTTTTAGGGAGTCAACTCACTCTTACTCACTCACCATTGGGATTCGGATCGTTTAGCAACTCTTTAGGGAGTCGTTATAATTAACTTACTCAGGCGAAATATGGAGCCGTGCTAAACGACTCATTCGTTTAGCGACTCCCACTCACTCTTTTGGGATTCGAATCCCTACGGCCAGTTGTCACTTGTTTAGCGATTCCCACTCACTCTTTTGGGATTCGGATCCCTACGGCCAGTTGTTACTCATTCGCGAGTGAGTTTGTATAATAACGACTCACTCGTTTAGCGACTCCCACTCATTCTTTTGGGATTCGGTGAGTTTGTATAATAACGACTCACTTGTTTAGCGACTTCCACTCACTCTTTTGGGATTCGGATCCCTACGCCCAGTTGTTACTCACTCGCGAGTGAGTTTCATCATAACAACTCCCTAAAGAGTCATTAAAATTCTATATTGGGAGTCAACTCACTCTTTCATTACAAAGATTCAACTCTCTCACTCTTACTCAGTACGCACATCTCTAGTAAGAACTGCATGAGCAATTAATTTAGGACAACTTCTGAACATATAAATCAAATGTCATAAAAATGTGTCCACTCATGACAAAAATAGAAAAAATGGCCTGTACATATTTTTATTACAAATAGAACATGTCACTTATTTTTAATAGCAAAAGGATATTAATCGACTCCACGAGTAATTACTATCGACACATTGGCCTCACTTTATTCAACTCTCTTGTCTACTTTGCATGACAGTGTCTACCACTTTCCGTTAGTTTTCCCTGCTCACTGCACCCAAGCGCAGTGCGTTTCCCCACACACACCATTGTTTGCTGGCGCTAAACATAAATTGAGCACGAAATGGAAAACAAAAAGCAGCACACACAAAAAGAATCCTTTGTCTAAACTGACGTGACGGAAGTTAATTGCCAGGCCGGCGATTGGACGCTTGATGAATGGCAAATGCACATGCACCGACATTATCGGCGACTCAATCGGCTGCGATGCCTATTTTTCAACCAACTGCCTTCCCGGCTGCCTTCCACACGGGGATAGCAGCGCCGAGGCTGTTCAGGCGCAGGTGAGTGAAGGATTTATTTGATAAATCAATTTTTGCGCCATCGTGCACGATCGGCGCCGGTTGGCGTGCTGGAGCAGCACGATTACGATAGATACCCTTCCGGAGTGAGAAAAAGTGGTGCGAGAGAAAGTTCCTGAAACTAACCCCGTTCCACGGGTTAGTTATTTCGGGCTGTGACATGCATATTGAATTTCGTGTCATGCAAAGTGTGAACGAGTTTAGCGGTTGTGCTTAGTGGAAGAGGTGTGCTGAAGCTAAATTTTCATATGCATGCATCACGTGCCATTCGTGGAAGTATGGAATTTATTCACATATCCGCTGGTGATAATACACTTGCTGATAAATTTTCATTTTTTATGCATTTATGTCAACTATGAACATGAATATGAAGTTTGAGGTACGTAAGTTGGTTCATTTTTTCTCGTTGTAAACAGTTTTTCTAAGCTGTTGCAATACTAGTAGACAAGCGAATGAATCTACAGGCTCGTTTATAAAAAAAGTTTCAGGTTTTCAGAATAGATTGGCTTCAGAATAGAGAAGTTTCAAAGTGGTTTTATTGTTCATATAACGTCGTATAACTCATACTAAACAACCTACATAGATTTATTGTATGGTTGTAGATGGGCTAGAGGCAGTTCTATTTTCAGGAGATTCTCATAAGGGGTTACACTATTAAAAAGTGTTTGTAATCTTTTGAAACTATGAAACTTTGTCGGCCATAAATGACAGGGAAATAGATTTATGAAGTGTCTTGTAGCTTGGAAATCTGTTGTAGAATGGATGTTGTAGGTGTAGGAAGTTGGAGGCTCTTTATTATGCGATATCTCCTATATCTATAAGATCTGACTACATACTTAAAAAATTATCGCTGCTATTCAGTAAAAATTTACTGAATTTGTAAGAGCTATAAATTCGGTAAGAGTTTCAGTAAAAATATATTCACTGAACCATCCAGTACAATTGAATGCTCCTTGAAAATGACATATAGGCTATTGAAAATATATTACAGTGATTTTCACATTGCTGATATTCAGTAAACAGTTGCGCTTAAAAAATTATACCATTTTTGCCAGAGATTCAGTAGAGGGTTTGCTGAATAAGCAGTAAATAATTATTATCTTTATTTTCATTTAAAACGAGTCGACGGTAGTCGTAAGTTTGGTCATTTTCAAAACACCAGCAAACAAGACAAGACCGACAAGCTAGACAACATTTATTCTGTGTTTGTTCTGAAAATGAAACATTCTGGTAAAAATCGTATGCACTTACGAAATAATTCTTCCAAATCAAGGTATTCAGTGATGTGCAGCGAAGATACAATGTCCTGCAGCTCATCATCCATTATTTTGATCTTTTTAAACATTTCAAAATATACTTTTACGTTGATTTTTACTTTTTGAGGACTCATACCATGTAATGTTTTGACGTTTCTAACAGACCAAAAAGACAGACCAAACATGCTGGACAGACCGAAAACGGCCGAATTTATTAGTGAATTTTAAGTACAATTTCAGTAGTTCTAGTAATTGTTTTTTATTGGTTTTCGGCGAAACGTCAAATTGTTTGGTGAAATTACTGAATTCACTTAGTGAGTTTTTTATGACACAAGGCGTTCAGTAAATTGTTTAACTGAAAATAAGTAACATACCAGCAATAATGCTGAAAATCAGCAAAACAATCTATTAGTGAACAGTTTTTAGCAAAAAACTTTACTGAAGCAAAATAAGAAAATTTTAGTGTGTAGAGTATCAAATTTTGTGACATTAAAAACTGTCAACCGTTTGGGATATAACTCTGAAGAGGTTTTGCCAGTTTATTACCCAGTTGTTCACTGGTTGAGGTCAGGACACCGAATGACTCCTCGATCGATTGTGACGCTCTTATATATCACTGCATTGGCCGTGCACATCTCGCGCTGTCACCGAAAACTTCTATTCGATCCTAACATGTCTTAACATGTTCCACTACAACTCCACAAAAAAAGAACAAAAAAACATATTTTGGTGAAACCGGTTGATTTGCTTTTTGGTTTTCAAGCAAATCGACTACACCGTCATTGTATTGACATCGCAAGCATCCCGAAAAGTGTACGAAACAATTGCATGCCTACTGATGATGAATAAATTATATCCAACAACAAAAAAAACAAGCGTAGGTATTGTGCATAATTCTCAATCTCTCATGCAACCCACCCTGAAAACGGTTCTATACACCCTTCGAGACACATTTGTCAGCAAACCGACGACTTCATTCCCCGCATCCCTTTCCACAACGCAGAGAGCTTCTCAGCGCGATGAAAAATGAAAACAAATCTTTGGGCCTAAAATTTGTCATTATTTGTCATTTCGGTTTCCGAGACATGGATTAGGCAGGCCGAACTCACCGAACACAAGGCCCGGAAAAGAAAAAGCGTGCAAACCCTTCGCCGTAACGCACGGACTCGGGGCGGGCTGCGACCTTTTATCTGTGCCCATTGTACGCAGACGGATCCTCGAGAACGGCCGCTCCCGGTGTCACCCGGAGCGAGCAGGTGGAGCCCAGCCGCGGGGGTGCTGCAGCGGAGCACACTAATTTATTATTCAATTTGCTTTCATTATTCATAATCTCGTTCGCTCGCGCCTTAAAAGCTTTCGTGATCCGGCCGATTTAAAATCCGGCGCTAAAGCCCCGTGGGGCGGATTATTGCCGATGTGCGGGTTGGGTAGGGGTTGCTGGGGCACGGTAGACGCGTGGTAGACGGGAGCGAATGTTTGGAGACATTGAAGTTATGAGCCTTCAGCCATCATCCTCAATTTTCATATTTAGTGAAGTAGCAACCGTACTCGCAACCGCCAGTCACGGAAGGTTCTTAAATCGTACGACATCAATAAATCAGGATTAGGCTAGCGTAGTTCGGTACGGTACAGCCCGCAACCGCACGCACACGCACTAGACTTCTGCTCATTAAACAGACCCGTGTGAGGTACAGCGTGTACTGCGTGTTTTCTTAATTATTTTCCATGTCAAAACAGCAAGAGCATCGCTCACTAATGACAGCGGAGCGCACATGTCACAACTGACAATTCGTTTGCTCCCGACGTTTGCCTTGCAGCCGAAGCGCACGAGACAAGCGGGCGGTAGGTGGCGAGGGGTTCCTTTCTTCAGCTGACAGACATCCATCCCGTAGCCGTAGCTGTGCCTGGCCGCGGCGGCAACGTGTGCCGGTGAGTGACGGTGACGAGCATCAGGCTTCTGACGGACATACTTCGCAGCTTATTAGTGGAGGCGTTTGACAGATGAATGGTCCGCATCCGCCACACACACATTCCCATGTCGTTGAGCCATCGGAATCGGACTCGCAATCCTCGGCGGGGAAGCGCAACCGCTCCGGTAGAGAGAAGCCAAGCCAAATGGTCATGTTATTGGACGTCTCTCGCTGACGGTACATGTTGTGCTTTTGTGGCCGTGTTCGTGTTTAGCTACCTTCTCTGGAACTTGCAGATTGAACCGTGCGTTCGTGTTGCCCGTGTTCAGCTTCCACCGGTAACAGCAGCAGCAGCAGCAGCAGCCGCCTCGAGTGTATTGGTCGTGACACGCACCGTGCCTCGTGTTTTATTGCTCCATCGCTTCCACCGGGCCAGCCTCGCCAATCGTGGATAATGGCACCGTCCACCAGCCGGGCACACAGCCGCTGTCATTCTCTGCCCGCCGGCAAGATATCAGAGGGTTCTTTTCTGTGGATTGTGTATGTGTTTTGTTGTTGTTTTTTTATCTTCTGCCACACGACGAGTCCCACACCGGACAGCTGAAATAATATCCCCGGCGAAGGATAAGAGCCTTAGGACAGTGGCGGGCCGGCGCTTTTTCGCACGCAATCGAACGCAAAAACGCACTGCGTGGATTCCTCCATGCGTTTGTGCCGCCGTTAACCGGCTTTGGCTTTCTGCTGGCGTTTGGGCGGTGCTGAACGCGCCGTGCCTCGACTGAATGTCGATAGGTTGAATAAATCAGATCTTCGGTGGGGTGTACTAAGCTGGCTAAGCTGTTGGCAACAACACATCGCCGGAGTACCCTAATTTAGCAACCCTCTTGAGCACATCTTCAATATAGTTTATTTTTAGATGGAAACCCTCGAATTATTGGATTTCATAATCATTATGCTTTTTCAGCAGCGTGAAAATCGCGTCTTGGACAATTGAGTTTCAAAGGGTCGTTTTTGAACGTTTTTTTTTTCAATCACCGAAACATAATCCTAGCAGACTGGACAATATAGGGTAAGTGTACCAGTTTTCGGCCAGGCGAACAAATATTACTCTAAAATGCAATAAATAAAGTATTAAACCGTGTTTTTAAAGATAATAATGATATTTACCTAAATTCAAACTTTTGTATCAAACGCATCGATATTTTACAAAATGTATAAATATTTGTGCAATGCCGCCAAAATTTCGTTCGATGAGTATCAATAGTTCGACCGGTGTCGAGAAATAAGAAACTAGAGCCAGAACAAATGTGAAGTGGAATTTTTCTGAAAGATTGTGTTGTTTTATGATTTATGAAATGCTTTTTTTATTTTTTATTTCCTTATTTATTAATAATTTTAACATTTTAAGGGTGAAACTGATACACTGCAAATTTTCTATGGAAGTGACATTTTAATCGTCAAACACAGTAGGCCGTGGTGATCGAGATGGTGATATTAAATTAAAGAGATAAGCACTTTAAATCAGTTTTTGCTGCAAATTAAGGGTGCAAATCTGTTTCCAATAATTTTCCGCTAATTTTAACACCATTTACATATGCTTAAAACCTCTTATTCGCGTGACAGATAGACTGGTACACAACTGACCGAAAACTGGTACACTGGCCGAAAAACAAGAATAAAACAGTGCTTGCATTTTCATCATTTATAACCCTATTGTTTTAATGTATCGCATATTTCCGAGAAAGTACTGCACTAAGTGGCCTAAAACTGGTACACTTACTCTAGTTAACAAATATTACAATGAAATATAAGCTCTGAAGCAAAATATGGATATTGACAATTTTGATATATCACGAATATCTTCAAAAGTGTCTGTTTAGTAAGAAATAGTCCATACAAAAAAGTACTGCATAGATGACTTTTCAATAAGACATTTGTTAAAACATGTTTTAATGGAGTCAGCGCCGAAATTTGTCGGTCACTGTATCGCCTGACAGCGAGCCGAGGACGATCGCCACGGAGCCACTCTACATGTTTGTTAAAATGTGTAAATAAAAAATGTGATTGTAAAGAGTGGTAAAATAACTTTAATTGTGTGTTCCCTGGTTCGCGTGAAAGAAAAGAAGAAAGTTGTGTTCCTCTCTGTTACATACGTGTTGTAACAACATTCAAGTTGCGAAGTATCTTAATTCACCTTATCAATTGTAATAAACTTGTTTATAATAACTTGTTCCATTATTAAAACCATATGCTCTATTTACTCGTTGTTTCATCATACATTTTATGGAATAATAGGACTATCGACTATGCTTATGCTTATGCTAGTAGTAGTAGATAGTATACTCTCTTTCTCTCTTACAATACATCAATGCTCACGAAATCTGATACAGGTGCATACAGTAATAGATGAAAAACTTGCCACATTTAAACTGCTACAAACTAATTTGAGAGGTAAATATGATGCATGCATGTCTGAAGGTTTTCCAAAAATGCTCTTCAGCAAAACTAAATTTACGGTTCCATCTTGTTCCGAAAATCTACCGAACATCGACATTATTCGGTCCACGTATCCTTGCCCGAGGTAAGTTGTCCTGATGGCTTGAAACATCCCAACGAAGTAGCACTAGCTAAAGCAAAGTTCCAATCCCACGCTTGTTAGCAATCATAATCATTGGATACATTCTGGATTTGATGAGGAGTTGCTCTACTCCTTTACGAACCAACCTTCACCAAAGTACAAGCTTCTACTTCACTTGGGCCGAAAACAAATCAACCTGCTGCAGTGATTGCAGTCAAAACCGAACCACCCCCAGGGTTCAAATTTAAAGCGCTTGTAATTTGGTCGAAATTTATTCGCAACCCGCGAACGAATTGTCCGAAAATTGCAGCATAAGCGGGTGCATTATTGGTTGCCAAAAGTCAGCCATCACTTCAGGCGAAGTCGGTGTTGTCGGTCCATTCCCTGGCACGTTTCTCTGGATCTTGCGAATAAAACCGAAACAGATTCCCGTGCCTTACCTTCTCGACCGAGGGCGTCATTATTTTATTCCGGACCCTTTTTTGCAGTGGCCCGTTACGGAAGCCAAGCGGATCATATCCGTCTCGACAGCGGAGAGGGTGCCTACAGGGAGCAAAAAAATGAAACACGTATCTTGTGGTAAGCGATCGTCATGGCGCTTTCCTTTTGTTTTTGCTGTCCCGGTGGTTTCGACCTTCGTTACATGGTTATGCTAATAAATCTACGAGTCAAGGTTTTTCCCACTTTCCCGAAACGGGTTTGGCTTGCATCCTTAGCACACCGTGCGGGGCGTCTGTGTGAGTGTGTGTGCTTGTGTGTGAAAAGGCAACGAGCTTTAGCTGCCCCCCCCACCCCCCCACTGCCTGATGTCTTTCGACGTCCCCGTTTCCTGTCGGACACTATCTATTTTTTTCTATCTCGATGTTACGTTTTACTTTTTTTCTTGCTTCGTTCGGTTCGGCCCGCCATACCCCAGGGGAGAGGCAAATTTTTCGACCATTACACGCGCCGATGTTTCGTTATCGGCCACAAGCATGTAACACGGCTTCATGAGAGTATAATTAGCACCGGCCATTGCGATGCTTCTCGCTCTCCAGCAACGGAACCCTGGCGCTGAGGCCTTTGCCCGGTGGCGTGCCAATTGCGCGCTAGTTTCGTGTGGGTTTGGCCGGGCGCAGGATATAGTAAGAAGTAGTCGGTTTGTCGGTTTCGTTGGCGGTTATTTTTCGTAACCTTAATTTCGGGGCTTTGCTTCGTGCCGCCCTCGTGCGCACCCACTGCTGCGGCAGAACTTTCTCGACGCTGTACTCAGTCAGGCCCGTAATTGACTTTTATTGCCGCCCGTGCGGATGGAAGTGATACCGACTGTTGTTCCGGTGCCGCTGCGAAGACGACACGGCGTTACGCTGCAGCGAGGTTAGATAACGAACTGTGCAGTGCTTTCGCTGCCGACCCGTTTGCCGCAGTACCGAAATAGAATACTGCACTTTTCAGCAAGGCGCAAGGTTAATGTTAATGAAGGTATCGTATATGGTAATGATATCTGCCCGTTTGACTTTCATGTGGAAAACATAACTCTCATCGCTAGAACTGGATGAGTTTTCATAAATATGCAAGGGAAGGTAAAATCATTTGAGTTCGAGATTGAGAAAATAAGCAAAAAACTAGCAAATTTGCTCAAACGTTATGACAAAACAAAGCAAAAGAAGAATGTTTTACATGAAGACACATCTTCTGTGAGTCGAAACTGGTTTGACAGAGAAATAAGGTTTAACATTCCATGGGAAACCTTTTCTAATATGTTTTTTATTAAATTAAACTCTATGTTATGTTTAATTTTGCACGGGATGAAATCTCGCATTCGTGTTTGTCCCCTTCGGTTCCCATTTTAGCTGGTACGGTGGTAATGGGATTTTTTTTTAAATAATTTCTGCTACAATGTTGGTCAGATGTTTTCTGCAGGGCAAAGTAGTACGCAATATTGGAGATTCGCAAATCGTGGAACTTGTTCTACCTCCTTGTTTTTGTCTCAACCTTACGTACAGTAAGAGGCAAACATGCAAATTTGCTTGTATTTGCTACAGATGTCATACCAAACAAGTAATGCTAGGAAAAACTGTTCTTGTTCTAGTTCGGACATCCTCTTGTCTACGACATCTCTTGATTGCCATGGCTACCTGCTTAGTAAGCTCAAGCTTCCCCGTTCCAAAACTTCTAGTGTTTCGTACAGCTGTATTCATTTCTTACACAACCACATACACAGCATATTCTGAGCATCAGCATGCCTCAGCATACCTGAGGAGCCAACGAATTAAATTCTTCCGATTTCTTGTAATTCACCGCCATAAGAACGTCCGTTCCTTCAATTCCGATCCTTTCCAGTTCTAGTTATGCAATTGTATTGTCATTTTTTCACAAATGAATTAAGGATTACAATCTTGCATTTACAATACTGTTTACAATGCTTTAACAATACATTTGCAATACAATAGATATTTGTACAAGATTCCGATGTTCCGATTCCAACACTTAAAATTGAATAGTTATACTATGAAATATCTGTTACAAAGCTATTTTCAATATAGAAAACGTGATGTTAATCGGCAAAGTTATATAGCACCATACCATGATCTCAGTAGCAATACAATTCTTGTATTCCTAGTCGATGTTATCAATATTTACAACTTTAAAATCTTTACGTTCATATATTGCACATAAGTAAAATAAACTAAATAAAATAAATAATAATATAAAATATAAAAACATCAAAAGATCAGATTTAGATCCTAAAATAAGTACATCATTACTTTAGTACTAAGCAGTAGACCGAAAACCGAATAACATAGTACTATATGGATAAAAGTAAAATAAGAAGAGTACCAAAAGAACCAACTTGAAAAGTTAATAACAAAACGGAGATATCGCATTCAAAAAATTAAAAAGCTTTTCCATTTTCCTCTCCATTATCGGAGGCTCGACAGTACGGTAGTTGAAGTTTCTAGTTTTTTTTAATTCATGGGGCTGATAAGACTGTGTTTAATATCAAACAGATTTTAAAATTAAGCTTCCTTTGATGAACGTCCCAGCAACGGTTGTTCTTTAAATCAAAATCAAAGATAATATTTAACATGTAAAAACTCCCGTTCCCTACTGTGACTATTATTAGATCAACTGCCAAACCCACCGACCAGGCAAAGGGGAGTAAAATTATCCTTCCGGTCAGATCAGCCCGCTTCCTGAGATGCAATCCAGCCCAATCTGGTACGGAGACATCAAATTTAAAAGCATTTTTCCGTATCGCTCCGATGTCAGCCATTCCGACCCGGGCGACCCCACGCCCTAGCGTCCTTCCGGAATGCTCAGCACAAATCGGTGACGGCAGAAACGTTCAATGTACCACCCGCTGAGGTCGAATGTCAATCACGACCGCCTCGCCGATTGGGGTCTGAAGAAATTTAATTAAAAATATCGATTATTTTTGGGGGAGGAGGGAGCATGGAACCGTTTTGTGCGATTTGCATAGGCCGTATGCCGGGTGCCCGGTCTTAACCCCCGGTAAGCTGGCCCGGAAACTACCGAATGTCGACGCTATCCTTGCGGCAGAGTAGTAAGGCGAAGTGCTTGAAGCGTCGCCGGTTCTTCCATGTTCCTTGTTAAGCCTTTCTAATGGCTTCGAGGAAAGTGTTGGTCATGGAATGGAAGGATCTTGCTCAGATTTTGTGTTTTTTAGATGTCGTCGCTCTTTATCTTGATCTTAATATTCAGTACTTTCGATTGGTCAGATTCTTGATAAATTTTTATAAAGTTTTATTCAAAAGAAGTTTGAATAAAATAACATGCAAGTTTGAATGTTTTTAGCAAAATGCGAAGCACCTTATTGCAGGTTATTTACCACCAAACGATCTGGAAAAGGAGTAGCGGTTTATTACGCTGAAAATTGTTCGACACAACATAGTTGAAGTTATTTGCTCAAGTACATATCTGTTTGTTGGCAAGAAACATTTTAATTAAACTCTCGACCATCTTACGCCAACCCCAATCGTCCGGCTCATCCATCAGCTTAGCCCACCTGGCCCTGTTCTGTCAGCTGTTTTCGTAACGGAAAACGCACAACCCAACCCAAGTCTCCGTCTTCCGCAATCTCCGGGCGCGTCAACGATGCAAAATAATTTCATAAATTCAATTAAAAACTTGTTTACTAGATTAAATCACTTTTTCTTAAGACGACGGTGCATCCTTTAAGCATCCCTTCCAAAGGGTCGCCAAAAGGCGGGTGCTGTATAGGGGGACAGCGACTAACTAAAAGTAACCCAGTTGCGCGCACCCTGGGTCGGTGCAGATCGGACGAACGAGGTAAGGATTTAATAGAACAATTTGCTGTTCAAACATTGAGAGGTGCTTAATACGGTGGGAGCTTGTATCGGAGCGGAAGTCGTATCTTCTTCGGCTGCCAACTAGTGAGTAGTGCTCGTATAAGAAACACAGCTAATAGAAGAAGAAAAAACACAAGAAAACGTTCAATCTCACCGTGCCGTCCACGTTCGCACCACCGATTGTACCGTGTGTGCATCTGTTGCTGAAGTGAAAATGTAATCAATTTCTCCTCCCGAAACCACTAAATTCGCTCAACACGCGTGAGGGATGAGTTAAGAATCGTCGGCCTCGACGACGACGACGACGACGACGGGACGGCCCCCGCGAGGACAATCAGCAAATTGCGCTTCCGCTTAATTGCAGTAATTTATCGATGTTCGCTGCTCCCGTGCACCAGCGAACCATCGAGGGCGATAATTAATTCTATTACCTTGTACCGTCCGAGGGGATGGGTAGCGTCAAACCGTCAGGTGCTGCTGGAGTCCCTGGGTTGCCGTACGAGGTTTGTTTGCCATTCAGAAATCACCTCGTCAGGTGCCTCGCCGGTGCATTTATGTTCATTCAGAGAAACTTTTTTGCTTCCTGTTTCAAGTGGATAATTTTCAACGACAACACCTAAAAAAGTTCCAACACTGACTGATGGCGGAATCGCGAGCGCAAAGCCTCAGCGGGGCGTGATTAAACTATCATCCAATCAAACACACCGACTTCCGTTTTCGTACGCTTCGGCCAAACAAAACAAACCAGAAGAGGGCTAGGCGCACCTAGTTTGAGGGTGGAAAACCAACCGGCAAACGATTCATTCGCGTACTGCTTTTTCATGTTTTTTTTTCTTTCGTTCTTTTCTTTTGAATGTCAGACGAAAACTAGCGTGCAGTACGTAAATTTAGGTTTGACCTTCTGGAGGGGAAAGAAAAAAGTTTCGCCAATTTCGTGCCGTGTCACGAAACGCGAAGCTAATTGGGACGCGCGGGACCCGGTAGTTTGCATTCGGCCGAAATTTTCGTTGGACATCACAAGCGATTATTGTGGACGATGATTATGAAAATAGAACTATTATATACGGACGGTTCATTAGGACGAGCGCGCACCGAGGCGGGCGGGGAAGAACAGAAGACGAAAGGAAAAACCGGCCAAAAACGAAAACAAGAACGGAAAGACATTCCGGCGTTTGTTCCGACGTGTCACGTGATCTTTGTTTTCTGCTTAAATTAATTCAATATGCAGCGTATGCGGGTGGCAGCAGAAGCAATTATGTTTTCCGAGCGCCCGACCACGACCCGTACAGCAGGAACCCGCGTGGCGTGGCCAAATGCAATAAGCGTAGAAATTAGCTTCAAAATAATCCTAATCGTATCCAATTTCATACCGCTCAAACATGCCTGCACCGTCTCATGCACGATACATACGGGGCTGCTCCTGTAGGTAGGTTTTGTTCTCGCCTGCAAACCTACCTACAGCATTCTGCAAAATTCTGCTTGAACAGAATTGCAAACACGATAAACTTGATGAGAAAAAAATATATTTTTACTTTAACTATTATTGTTTGTAAACTCTTTTAAGGAAATACGCACTTAAGAGATTTAATTTTTTGAATTTAATAAAAGCATCAAAGGTCGCATTCACCACTAGCCGCAAAAATACCTGCGAGAATGGCTATTGTACATCCTGATTGGTTTTCGATTCCTTTTTTAGAAATTGATTGTTTCATTCATTGAATGAACAACAAACTTGAGTTATAAAATGAAAAACGATCGTTTAACGCATAGCTCATCGCTATCACCTACTTTTTGGAATATAAGAGCTCATTGCTTCATTGCAATCTCCTTCATTGCAAGAACTTCATTGCTTTCATCACTGATCGTTTTCGTTTGTTTCAACAACGCAGAATAGTTGACATCTATCTGGTTCCACCAGATACGTAAAGTACAGGAGATCTTCATGATGTGAATTTTATAAAAAAAGAATCCGTTCGTACAAGGAAGTCGTAAATTTTCTTTTTTAATTGTCTAAAGGTCGTGCAACTCATATAATCGCTATAGCATATCTTAGCAGGTCTCTCAACACCTGAAGTCACCTATTCAGCGTCTTCAAGTTTCAGAGCGTCTTTCCATACCTTCGTTACTGATGTTTCGAATAAGCAGTCGTTTTGGATACTTTTATGGTTCGCGAATAGCATGGGAAACATTTTTATTATTTGAACATTTATGTAAAGAACTGGTTTTAATTGAGACGTAGTTCGGTTCCATCTCAACTACCTAGCCAATAACACATTTCCATTGTGTTCACACACACACACACACACACACACACACACACACACACACACACACACACACACACACCGGATTTGACCCGGATGACAAATGGAAAGAAATAAATTAAATTGGCAAATTATGATATCGGCTCTGCAAATAACTTCTACCATCACAACCCTTCCCAAACCGAGCAGACATCGCATCGCATCGGAAGCAAACAAAGCCCACACACCGAACCAAGGATAAGACCGTTCGGAGGCGTTTGAGCAGGTTCAATAGTGCAATGATTATCCTCGGATTGTCGTGCCCGGGCCCGGATCCGGAGCCGGGCTGCAAAGCTCTATAAATAGCTTGCAATTTTAAATTAAACTTCAAGCAGCCCGGAACAGTCCGTGCAACCAAGGGTTTCTTGTGCAGCGCAGCCTGAAAGCAGGAAGGCGTACCAACGAGCAGCAAATAGTTCTACCGTGTCGATCACGACCTGCCCCGCACAGAAACATACCAGCATTGCCATGGTGTGTGTAGCAACGCCGGCGATGAAGAGAGAGAGAGAGAAACAACAACGAATAGATTCTTCACCGACCGGTGTGATTTGTATATCGTTTCAAATTCAATAAGGAAGCAGCCAACGGACGACAAGCTTTCTGCGAAGCGAACTTTTGCTGAACCTCTCGAGAACCTTCGACACGAACGGTGCAAAACAACAACTGCGGGACGGACAGCGCCAAAGTTACGTCGTTTGTCAGACCGGGACGTGCACACGTCAGTGCGCGGATTTTCCCTCGCCGTGTTTACCATGTCGGGCAAAAAGCAAACCTTACGCCTGCTTAAGAAGCTTCATGAAGAGTGCGAGAGGGGTTTAGGAGAAAATAAATCGCTTGAAGAGAATAGAGTGACACGCAAACCATAACCCCAAGACCCTAGTTGCGAAGAATTTGTGTTTGTTTGTTTTCTTTGCCAATGTATTTCCAGCGTTTTAGTTCATTTGTCAATGTTTTGGGTCATCTATTGTTTAAGCCAAGTGAAGTGGAATAACATTGAATACTTCCCGTAATGACTTGTTTCTAAAACATTGGAATTAGTTATATGCTGTAAAAATGGAAGTATGCAACGATGTCTTGAACTAACGAGTTTGTTGTTCACATTATGTACATAGCTAGTTTTGCTAATGAAGCCACAGAAGTTATGAATACAGTTAAACATTAAATTTACCTTCCTAAAACTAGTTTTTTACTTTAACAGCTTTATTGGACCATGTCTCAGATTCTTACATTCTCTTCAAACACAGTGCTCCTTAACACTGTACATACGAAAGCTAACATATGAGACAGACTCAGACTCAGACGGACAGACTCACACATGAAAACTGAGCAGTCTGCTCCAACCGAACTGATCGGAATCCTACAGGGACTGACGGAAGATTAAAATGTATCGATCGTATGCATTACGGTACGGGCCGATCCCTTCTCAAAAGGCCAATGATCGCTTCCACCGAGCAGTCGAAAATCGTTCGGGTGTTATCATTCTCCGAGCGGATTGTGTTTTAATCCTGTTGCACAAATTGGAATCCCTACCGATTCGATCCGTAACCGGATTGGAAAAGAAGGGGAAAGCTAATTCATCTTCGAAAGCCACGCCAGAAAACGGAAAAGAACGTTGGCAAAAAAAAACGCTCCGTCCGTTCTTTCCCAACCCAACCCCGCGTGCGCAAGAAAGCATGGAAATGTGAAAAGTGGTGAAATTATGCTCAACCATTCGCAATCACCGACACGAGCTAGACGCAAGTCAGTGGACCGGAGCCGTTTTATGGTTTCCTTGAGCGCGCTGTGGTTCCGGGTTCGTGGTCGACTTTTTCTTTTCCTTGCCCGCTTGTGGCCGGTACCGCCGGACCAGGCAAAATCGATTACCTCTCTGCTGGCCTCTTCTCAAGGGGCCTCCACACCACTCCAGCGCGGGACAGAAGCGACAGCAAACTTCGTCGCTTGTAAAGTGAACTAAATCGCACGCTGAACGAACGGCTACGAGTGTTAAAACTAACGTGAAAAAGAAGTAAGCAATCGATAGCCGCTTTCGACACCGCAAAGCACCGGCCAGAGCGGGTTCATATGTAGGGTGAAAGTTTGCCTCGCGTTACTGTTCGGATTCGAAAGGCCCACTCGTGCACGCGACTTTAATTGATAAATTCAACCATTAACTGTGGGAATGGAAAGACGAAATATTAAAACCAATTGTGGTGTGGCTTAATTAATACCGTATCCTTATCCACGTTTGCAGGATAATAAACTGTTGGTACGTGGTAGAGGTGTAGTTTTTTAGCATTGTGTTCTTGGTATTTTCCTGTGCATTGAATTGAATGGGGTTGAAATCCTTGCGATGAGATGGTAACATGCTGTGCATCATGGTCGCTTTTGTGGTTTCGATTCTTTGAAACCTACTTCACTGGCAAAACAATCATATCGTTCCCGTTATTGATAACACTGTGACACAATGCAACGTAAATAAATTAGTTTAAACAGAAGGCAAATCATAGCACACAGATCTATTGGTTCAAATAAAAGAACTAAAATACGTGGAATCATAATATAGTATTGTGTATCGCAACCGATGAGCCTATAATTCTGCACCCACAATATCAAACTATCTGTATCCACAATATCAAACCTTACGTACACTTTTTTAAACCTTTTGGCTGTTGTTTATGGCGTGATATGGTTTAGAACGTAATTTATAGTAATTAACAATTATATTTACATATTTCGTTTAAATATAATTACGAAAGCTCTAAGCATTTGTTAAGTTATTTTATACTCCATAACACAGCCCATAGCACACATATGTATATGAAATTTGTTTGTTTTTAGATTAAAGCTTGAAGATTTTCTGCATGGAAAAATTTGCTCCATGTTACAAAACTATTCAAAATGTTATGAACATAACTGTGTTCAAGACAAATCATCGTTGAAAAATTCGTAAAAAAAGCCGTTTCAAACGAGGAAAACTAACATGACTACTTCGTAAATGACCGTTTCTCAAGGAAGGCGGAAGATCAAAGTTACCAATGTTAGAACGACCACAAATTGGTTTTTATTCATGGCGTTTTGAACCGAAAGCGCGCCTTTCTCTCTCTTTCATAACTTCGCAAACCAGTCACTGCACGGACAGCATGGCGATGTCGACTCGAACCTACGTTCACCAATTAGACGCCTTAAGCCGACTTGACAGCGGCCAGTGTTTACAATCATCATTATTTTCACAACTTTAAGACATATATTTTAAGTTCAAAAGCATTGTTTCATGCATAAATGACATAAATTGAATTTTATTTTAATAGCCACTTTTGCATGTATATTTAAATGCTGTCTTTAGAAGACCTCAAACATTTAGATTGATGCTCTATATGCATCTTAACAAAGTGATTTGTAAGTTAGCTTAAAATGTTACCTATTTTACTTCTTCAACACGAATCGAGCTGGAATAAAAACTGAACAAAATAAAAAAGCAAATAGAAATCATTAAATAATTTTCGCTGCGAATTCATTTTGAAAAATTTTAAATGAACAAATTTAAGCTGCATCATGAGATATAAGACTTGTTAATCTTTCAGGATCCTAGCTAAATTGTACATAACATCGCTTATCTGTATGGCTCCCATTTTAGAATATAAACGTTAAACATGAATATCAGGACAAAAATATGTGAAACTTTCACTATTTCCACTAGTTTTTGCTGATCTAGTTTTGTTCAAAAACTATTCCATGTTTTTGTCCAAAAACCAGTTTATTGAGCACATACACAGTTTTCAATATTTTCTATTTGTAATACACCATGATATGAGAATAGAAGCATAGAATCGTTACGAGTTGTCAAAACAAGTTTTTAGTTCATCCATTACCACAGAGAATGAGGTCAGTTCTCGAACTGTCGTAACTAGCTTTGACACGTGTTAAAGGCAACGAACACATAGCTTATTGCAATTGTGGTGGAAAAGAGTTATTGACATCCTCATAAATACCCCCCCATGCAAAGCATTGACATCGAACAGTTTTAATCCCTTTGCTAAACAAATTCTTCGTGTGACAAGCGCGAAGCTCGGGGTTCGCCAACGCTACGGTCGCACACACATGCACGACACTTGCTTAACGAAGGAGAACACAGAGTTCAATGTAAAACTTTTGCAGTGTGCAGACATCGCTCTAAACGACGTTGAAACGCCACATATCGTAATCGAAACTCTTAACGCTTTCATTTTGCTGCTTCTCTCCCTTCAGCTACATGCATCGTAAGCGTTAACACTCTAAGCCCGTCCGGGAAAGCGTTGCGAAAGCTTCGCTCCAGCCAGGTGAAGCAAGTGTCAGCAAGCACTTTTAGCGGAGTGAAGAAAAAAAAAACTTCACTTCAGCACATAACGAGCGTGGAAACGCTGCAGCAAAAAAAAACACGAAGCGAGCAGTGAAACATTACAACATACAGTGTTGCCGTTGGTGTGGAGTAAACGCGCTGTACGATATGCTTATCGTCCTGCACGGTACTAAGCAGCTGACAGGTTTTGAGCTGCGTCCCCCGAGGAAAGGCAGCAGCGGCAAACGGTGACACCTTCTAATGTCTCGGGCGGCAGAAAGCTTCCAGTTGCTGCTACGAGGCATCGCGGTTTGCGGGTAGGAAAAGTAAATCCTACTCATCTCCAAGAAGCACCTGGTCGCCCGGTTGTAGGTGAAGGTTGCACCGGAAGGAAAGCAGGATAAGAGGAGCCGCCGTACTAAAAACCGACACGTTGATCATTGATGGCTACAGCAAATGGACTGCGAACTGGTTAGCTCTTCTACACTTTCTTCGTCAAATCTTCACTCCCCTACGCACAGGGTGTGTGTGTGTGAGTGTGTGTGTGTGTGTGCGCAAACATCGACTATAAATGTCGAACATCGAGCAGATGCCGGTCGTACCCATTTGCCCAATGGATTCATCTATCTGTCGATGATTACGATAGTCGCAGTTTGTTGGACCGTTCCAGGGGGCGCTAGGGAAATTAGTTTAAGTGTAAAGTCGATTACTAAGCTGCTTTCTGCCATCGCCAGGCGTATCGTGAGATGGGAGCCATTCGTCCTTTGAAAGATGAATGCTCGTCCTGCATACCGAGTGCCAGACCCACCGCACCGGTACCACTCACAAGAGCGTTAACGCTTAGAAACGGGGTGGGAGGTCATTTTAATCCTAGCAACTCTCTCTTGCCTCTCGACTCTTCCTTCACCGGTGAGTGTCCGATCATGGCACATCATATGTCCCACGATCCCGAGGGCTTGAGCGCTGTCTAGTATCACCTTTCGGATCCTTTTACGCACGTCACTTGAGCCCTTTTTTCACTGCATGCCGGGTGAAAGTTGAATAAAATATCAACAGTTTCTATGGGGGGCACGAACGTTGTGCGGATGTTGAGGCAATAAAAGTTTTCGTCCATCCCAAGCATCCTACAGCCATCTAACAACAGGTGTTAGGAGGGTGGTTGGTTTTTCTCGCTTTCCGGCACCAGAAATCCATGGTGGATGCATACACCGTCAACGGAAGGAGAATATTCGTATATCCCGAAATACAGCAACCCTGTCTGGAGACCTAATATTGAAAGGCGTTTAATTCTTATATCGGATTTCTCCCTGAAAAAATAAGCAGAAATATAACCCGAACAACCACCGTTCACAGTGTGCTGACGGCAAAGAAAAAACATTATAACCTCAATCTCTCCGTTTCACGCGGCATCGGTGTGGTTCTGCGAGGGGGTTTTACGAAAATCATGGGCCAACATTTCGGGATCGATTCGTTCCCGGCACCGTCCTGCCAACGCCTACTCTCGTTCTCGTTAGCGTATCCTTGCCTTTTTCGGTTAGAGTTTTGATTGAGAATTTAAAAATTCATGCTCAACCCGAGGTAGAAAAAAACTGGCTAACGGTGCCATACGCTCCAGACGAACTTTTTCGTCTCAATCTCTCCCTCGCTTTCTTTCTCTCGTATGATTTTCACCAGTGCGGTAGAAAATAGGAAAGCCATAGAAAAGGCCGTTCGAGCCAATAACTGCGTTCAACTCTGGTGGTTTGGATGCGGGTCTTTGTGAAAAAAAAGTTTTCACGTGTCAAACTGGCGAGTGTTTGGATTTTTTCTGGCGGAAATATTTACGATGGAATGGAAAAGTGTGAATGCATCGTCACAGTTTATATCGAAACGGACACATAGGTTATTAGATGTGTTGATGCTCGGTAGCATTCTGACAAGTAAAATGGAAGGTGCATTAAGTGAAATCATTTGGAATATATAGGGTAAGTGTACCAATTTTAGGCCACTAAGTGCAACAGTTTTACATAAAAAAACATCAGATTCTTTCAATGTGAAGTATAATTCATTATGCATCTGGTAGATAAACTATCGTAGTTTTTTTATATTTCTGTGCACTTTTTATGATATAAATCAGTTTTGAAGTAAAAAAAATCTACTAAAATGCAAACACTGTTTTTGTTTTGCTTTTTATATTAGCAGAACATTATGATAATCATATTTCTAGCCTATGTTTTAAGCCGCAATTTGTTAAAAGCTGTTAATTCTTTAATTTAATGTTGCCATGTCGACCATCAAGTAGGTCATTTTTTACGATTGAAAAGCATTTTGCAGGTAAGAGACGCTATACAAAAGTTTTCGGTCGATCAAAGCAAACTGGGAAAAACTGCCCGAATGATCCTCGGGTGAGTGAAGCTCTTTGTGGGCACAAGAATCATGGAAGCTAGTAATTGGAATCGGAGTGGGAAATAAAGTAGACGGGATAACTCTGGGCGGTACTTGTTGAGCGGTGTTGTCTTGTGCACCTTACGGGTATTGGGTCTGCGAAGCATGTACTTGGTTTTAAAAGTGATTTTATATAAAACATATTTCATAAGAATACTTGAAATTAAACACCCAAAATTTTGTACCGACATCCTACCAAAAACGGAAGGAATAAAAAACTAAAAAAAATCGTTAAAAATATGCTTATGGTATTCAAGCCTTTTTAAATTTCCTTGCATTTTATCATGTATTCTGTGTAGATAAGTTTGACATATCGTAATATGACATATCGTACATTCATGATTACGTATACAATTAGGATTACGTAGAAATAATACTCTTAATAAAATTGCAATCATCTTATTTTTTATTCAAATTATCATAACAACATTTGAATCTACCTCTTCAAGTTTTAGTTATATTATCAAAAAGCAAGTGGTCATATAGCTATGATACTATTCATTTCATCAAGACAGAGGAAACTACTCTCCATGTTGTTGTATGAACATATTTCGTTGACCTACATTTGATTTTTTTTTTGCTGATGGTTTTTACCAACACTACATACATTTTAAAGAGAATCAACAACATTAAAGCAACATTTAATATAACAGTTCAAAATATAAATAATATTGAAACACGCAGTTAGTCCAATTCTTTGGCATGTGTTATTCTGTTGCTAGAGTAACAAGAAGTTAATAAATTGATTGAAACTCCAGAGCAGATAAGATGAATTCGGCCACCTGCACACTGTCATTCCGTTCAACATTACCATTCTAGACATTTCATAAATGCACAGGGCGTTCGAGCGAAGCACAGTTAAATTTGTAACCCACACGCCCCATCTTGTACTGCTTCCTGCGCCTCGGGACATTGTTTCAAGAAACAGTCATTACCCGCACACTGATAAAGCATTCCCCGCAAAGTACGGCTACGATTATGCTGTCACATTAACCTACTTTCCGATTGTCTTCGCAGGCACGAGCACGCTGCGATGCCGTTTGACGTTCGGATCCGCTTGCAGCAATCGTCACCGCCATTCACGCCAGTTGACCTATGCGGGGAACACATCGGTTCCATCCACCGCGTTTCCGCCCCACCAAAGGTGGCTAGGAAGCATCGGAATCGATCGGAAAACTAGGACGGTATAACTTATTTCAATAGCACGAGATCTTCGGTAGCGAACCGTTTGCTTCGATGATTTCGCTTCCCTTTCTGCTGAAGCGATAAAGCAATATCCCGATGTCCCGGAGCGCTGGAACAACATGACGGTTTAACATGACGCAAAGCGGCAGGCACGGCAAACGGTCGGGATGTTGCGCCAGCGGTGGAATGGAAAGTTCGCATCCAAGGCAGATAAGGTTAACGATCACAGCTGCTCTAACGATGCCGGGACGATATCGTAGCGTTACAACCATCCTCACACACCCGCACCCACACACACAGACACTGCATCGATTCTGGTGCACATTAACACGATGTCACTAAACCCATCATTATTCCTGGCGTCTTGGTGTAGATGAGCGAACAAAAAATCGGGTCTAGATATTGAACTAATGTGCATCTTCATAACCGACTGCCGACTGTTATCATAAACTTCCATTCCATTCACCCCGAGGGTCGGCCCATGTAGGAATCGATTTCACACGAAAGAAATCCAAAATCAAGCCACTTTGCGTCTGAAGCGACTTGTCACAGCGGCCTGTACGGGCATGGGCCGTAACAGGAAACAACCGGGAAGCAACGATAAACATTCCAACGCGAGGCAACCGAAGCGGACGGGACGGACCTGGCTGTGTAGTCTGTCGTGGAAAATCATAGCGCCCCCCTCGGGGGTTTTCTGTCGGATTGCGCTCTTTGGACTCGTGTGGGAATCCACCGCCACCACCATCGCGCGCAGTCGATGTGAAATGCCTCATTTTGCCCTCCAGGTGCGGTTGCGGATTATTGACAACCCGAGAACCGGTCTTCGATTTTCGCCAAATACTCCGGCTATTATCCCTTCGGCGGACGGAAATCAAAGGAACTCATTTCCCGTGGAACCGTACCGGAGAGACCGGCGGCAGGGATATCCCTGCTACGCGTTCTTCGAACCATTCGCATTGATTTGCCGCTTATCGTGTTTTCATATTTTACCGATTCCGGGAGAACTTGGAACATCACGTTGGGTTTTGTTCGAATGAAAAGGTATAATGAGCTTTAAATGCTTAATTTCAACATAACCTACTTTACATATTTCGAGATAATCCGTGGAGGGATACTACACAATTCAAACTGCACAGCAAACCAAATCGAAATATATTACTCATATAGATCTATTGAAAAACTTGAAATAACTTGTATGATCATAAATATTCCAAACATTTTCATTCCAATTTAATAATTTTATAGATAGTTCGACTAAACGATTCCGGTTTTAACCAGAAGGAAATGATTGCAACTGAGATTTAAAGGGACTTCAAGCTATTCCTTCAAGAGCCTTTTCCGTCTGTAAATTCCACAAACGATCAAAGCTCGAATGATAATTCTTCTACGAGTAACACATCCGCGTACATCAAACGTGAAAAATCAATTGCTCCATTTGCCAAAAATATCCTTCCCGTCAGGCGGGAGATGGCGTCGCAGGATTCACAACCGTTACTGGCACGGCTCCTTAATCTTCTTTGCGTGGCGTTGCGCTGCGTACGTACTCCTTCATCATTTCTTTTCATTGCCCTGCGAGACCCACGATGGTGAGTATCGTACGGCGGCGTATAAAGATAGGGCTTTTCCGGTTCCGTACACCCATCTACGGCCATCCCGTTGCGATCCCGCGCACGAACGAGAACCCAGGAACGGTCCTCAGGGACTCGTACACGCCAACTTCCTGCAAAATGGAGCATAAAAACGAATATTCTATGCTTCCCGTTTGGGCACGTCCACGTGCCAAAGCCAGGTATCGCGTGGCCAGCAACGGAACGTGCTCCTGAGCGAAAGTGGAACTGCAGGGACCATGAGCGAATGCGCATGAAATAAACGGGAAGATAGGGCATATGTGCCGGGAGCCGGAAAGACCCTTCACGGGAACCGTAAGTATCCGTTTAAGCGTTCCATATGCAGATCCATTGAGAAGAATGTTCTTAGCTTCACGGGAGTACGTCTGAAGGAGTCTATCTCGTGCTTAAAATACTTCTTCAGCTTAGGAAGGGTTTTGTCGCAGTGGTACGACAGAGGATTAGTTTTGCAAACAAAACGAAGGTGGTACCTGTGCTGGAAGCATCAGCGATAGCTCTCGACAGGAGATATCGTTGTTCGAAGGACGTGCTTGGTTCAAACAATGTCTCATGAGTAGTTAACGCTAATCAAAACTACTTTCAACTCAAGTTCACGACCGTGAAAAGCGTGTGCAAACACACGTTAATAGTGTCGTGGTAGAAGACTCGATAACAACAGGTAGGTACTTCCACTCTTTTCAATTTTATTACGTGACGCTTGCCTTGCCATAACGTTTGATTTGAACATTTTAAGAAAATTTTTACCTGCTTTTGGAGTGAGCTCTTTCCGCTTTTTGTCTCTTGAGGGTCAGTCTTTTTTTGACTCTTGAAGGAATTGATTTTCTGTTAGTTGTTTTTTGATTTTTTCGTTAGTGGGCACTATAATTTTTTATCTATTTTTTACTATTTAAAAAAATTAACTCTTTTTCATTTGATTTTGATTCTGACTTCTTTTGAAACTCAACTATTTTTGCGACGCTCTGCGACGTTAATTTACACGTACACAGCGTTTATTTTTGCGAAGTTAAATAAACCGCAGGTAATGCATTGATTATTGTTTTCCAAAATACAAAACAATAATCAATGCAAACAATCGATTATTGTTTTCCAAAACAAAACAAAAACTGTTATAAAATTGTTTTATTTGTTATAAAATACAAAACAATCTACAGTTTGATTTAAATTGATATAAATATGTTTTAATTTTGTTTATTGTGAAACTTCATACGAGAATGGAAAGACTAGAAGCTTACCAAGAGACATTAAAGTGCTTCATGGAAGAGCTTACCAAGTGCTTCATATGGGATCCTGTTAGGCCTGATAGACTATATGAAATCTATATTTTGTTTGTTTTTTTCTAAAGGTTTTCATTATTTTTTATATATTCAACTAGAACATAACTGGCTGTATTACTTATCAATCTTTTTTTAAATTATTTGTCTAATAAAATAATGTGTAAGCTCCCAGCTATCGGAAACAAGTTAATATTTTTAATTAGTTCTGCCAATTAAAAGTTAACTCAACTATGTGTGATCAGAACTAGCACTTTTCACAACTCAAATCAATTCTATTCATGCATCGTTATGTCATCGATTTTCCTGCATCATAGCCAGTTGTTACACTTCGTACGGCTCCCATTTCAACCCAACGCGCAGCGCGTTAACCAACCCAATACGAAGTGTTTACTCCCATCGCAATCAATCAAGTCGAACGATGGCGACCATATGTGAGCAAATTTCACTCCCGACACTTCCCACCGCCAAGCGCAAAGAATTGCATTATAGTCGTTTGCTGCTGTGACCTACCCTACCCTCAAAACAAAAAACGCCAAAACACAAGCAACGGAAGGTCGGAACGTTTCTCGTTTCGTCGTAAAATAAAACTGCCACCATCGGAAGACAGTTCATTAATTATTCCCCGCAGGGTGAAAATCGTTTCCCTACGACTGCAGTCGTGGAAGCACCAGCACCAGCAGCCACCGAGCATGACTGAGTGAATACGTTTTCCGGTGTTTATTTTTGGACGGTTTATGTGTCCAGCGGGGGCTGATTTTTCGTTGCACGCAATGTTAGTGTTTTGTTCTCATGGAACTGAAAGAAATAAATTCAATAGAATGCAAATGCTATATGTATTAAATACTATTGCTGTGTAAGCTACTACATCGTACAATCAGTAACCTAATCTTTGTTATGTCCTTGTGCTGCATAAAAATTCCCCATTTCCCGGTACCAATATCAGAACTTCTTCAATGTATTCGTTTCTTCCTGGAGATGAACGAATTATCATAAAAATTGAGCGTTCGGTTATCCACACGACGTCAGTGTAATTGTTCTTTTTCTTTCTCAACAGAACGACATGAAAACGAAAGAAAATATCAATTGCAATAGGAGCGCGTTCAACGTTTTTTGAAGAAAGAACTCATTTAACAAATAGTTTATCCACAATCCGTAAAACTTTGGCTAACGAGCATGCACAACTCACTGTAAAATTTATATTACCAAATGGTTACACTAAAAATGTGTAGATACCAAAACAAAATAGTAAAACAATTCGTTTTTTCTGTCATTTTATTAACAAACTACGCATTCCTTAGCGAAAAGAAAGAAAAAGAAAGAAGGAACAAGGAAACAGTAACATCAAGATATAAAAAAGATCATCCTCACACCGGCTTCCCATGTTCACAGGTGGGCCGGAGGTTTCGTATCCCTTTTTTCGTTTGTTCGTGTGTTCTCCCTGCCGCCCTGCTCGGGATGTCCTCAGCACCTGCTGATGAGGGTATTATTGGTCCTCCGGGAGGGTGATTTTGCCGTGCGAGCGAGGTAATAACATTATTTCTTATTATGCGAGTAATTTAATTAATTATTTAAACGCTACGCTCTAACCGGTAGTTGATTTTTATCACGCAGCACCGTACACGCCTAGGACAAACGCGTCGAATCGACGAACACGTGTAAACACATTCGGATGCAGGAAAATTGGAGCAATTTTTTTTTTCTTTGCTTCTGCCCGTGGCGACCAGATTTTGAGCGTGCGAATCTTTAACATTCCTGCCTTTCTTTAAGGTTTGCTTTCAGGAAGATTGTTGGGATATGCGAAATTTTCTTCTATTGTGTCGGAAAAATAAGCTTGCAGCGTTGTTTAATTTCAAAAACGATACCCCATTTCACTACTCTTCTCTTGTTCAAGTGCACAAAAAAAAAACAAAACATTTTGATCCACTCACACATGCTTGGGAGTTGAATTATTTCCTGTCATATTCTTACAGCCCTGCTGTAAACACTTCGCCCATAGATCATGCCCCGAAGCGTCCCAGTTTTGTGTACACAAATATTTGCTTAGCGCACGGCATAAATAATCATCTGCAGGCTTACTCTCCACCATCAACCTCATGTCCGTAGCGACGGCCAAGGTGTGCATAGCGTACGTGTGCGTGAGTCGCTGTCGGCCACTCGCCAGACTCACCTGAGCTTTTCACACCTGACGGATCCGTTTCCCTTGGAGGCGTTTTCTAGCACCTCCCTGTACAGGGCGGAGAGACAAGTTTCGCTTTTTTTGTTTCTCACTCACTCACTCTCACTCACCCTCTGGCGGTGGCGCCACAGCCTACTAAGGATAAACAAACTTCCATCCCCATCTATTCGCAGCATCCAAATGAGCTAGCTAATGATTTTATGACTATAACCTTCCCCGCGTACCCGGACGGTCGATCCCTATCGTGCCGGCCCTCCGGGGTCGGTTTTGCATTTTTGTATCCCTTCCGTACAACTTTCCAGCGGAATTGGTCCCGGGTCGCGCCACGCGTGCTCAGTGTGTCATCGTGGACGAACAGGGTGCCACACTTCTACAACTCCCCACGCCAATGTTCGACCCGACCCGAAAGCTGAGTACTTTCGCCCTGCGAAGGAACGGTTTCAAATACGGGAAGATAAATATTTGTCGACTTCGGTCGGTAAACAAACCTGGGCTCGAGGTGCCCCGGTACCGGTGCTTGTAATTTAGCATACACACTGGCACGCCAAACGGTGGAACTTCAGAGCACACGTCCACGACGTCCAGCGTGAGGTAAGGCGAAGTTCTGAGAAAACACAGCCGTGCTTTATGTATGCCTCGTTATATCACCCTTGGTGCTGCTGATCTGGTTCGTTTTTTTCGTCCTTTTCCGTTCGCATGTTAAGGTATGAGTTTTCAGCAGATACACACCCACCCAGCGACACACACACACTCAGCCGGTAGACATCATCACGGCAGACATCGTCAACGACATCACGGTTGACAGGGTGTGCAAAATCGGTCCCTCTTAAAGGAACCACTTTCGCCTCACACAGAAGGGTCACATTAGGAGCTCGGTCAGGCTCTCTTCCGGTGAGCGTTCCGGAGAGCCGAAGCCTGCCTGGTTGCCTGCAACTGTTCGCTTTAGGCTTATCCTCCCTCACCCGATCGTTCGAGGAATATCTCATCGAAAGCTACAGGCTAAAAATAGTATCCCGAGAATGCCCATGTTCCACCGGGTTCCGCGTCCATGCGAACTGCCAAGCCACGACAAAATCACATCGAATTCACTGGCAACGTGCTGTGGATAATCATATGCAGGTTCGTTCCCTTTCGTTTCTCGGTTCGTTCCCCATTCCCGGTAATGGCCGATGAATACGAATGCGTTGCACCTGCAACTGCAACACGAAGACTTCACTCCATTTGCAATGACACACAAACGCGCACACACACACTCATGGAACAACATGAAGGCAAGGTTGCATCCGAATGAGCCCGGTACGATCCAATCTACCCCGATGGTAGACGTGAGGTGTGCAATTTGTCAATTGCATTCAGCAAGGTCATCTTTGGAGCTTTCTACCGGGTACTGCATGCCTGCATACATGGGAGCGGAGATAATGTGGAACACAAGCGACTTAAAATAAGGAAAAAAGATCAGAAGCCCAGGGAATGTTGTACCGATATTTTTGCAATGCACTTCTGGTAGATCCGGTTCGGTTCGGGCTTCCATTTGTCGCTTTTTGTTTACACACTGCAGCGCCAGCTTTTGCCACGGTTTCGAGAGCACATAAGAAATTCGATTGGCATTCAAGGCGAGTAACAGACGACCCAGAAGATGCGGAAATGTGCGAGCCGTAAAATGGATTCAATCGAGTGCCGTCGCTTCAAGTACGGATTGCGTTGCGCTGTTCCGAAGCGTACGCAGTCTTTACGGCTGGATGTTTGAAGCGAACTGATTTATTCCAAATCATGCTTAAAGGCTGGATGTGACTAAAAACGTTTGTGCTTTCTGAAACACTTGTGAGTACTAATGTAAATATAGAAATGTGAAGTTATCGTTAAAATATTTTTGGAAGACAAACTTTGAAGACCTGTTAGGACAAATTTTAAAACATTGATCGATTACGCATTATGCGTAATTTTATTACCTTTATTATGTTAAATTGCTATTATGCTGCAAAAAAGTATAATACGTTTGGCAACAATATGTCGAAACTATACGCCGTGTTTCAATGCATGTCACATCTTTAAATGCTAACACATAGAATGAAAAGCTTCGGGCTTTCATTAAGAGTACTCCATTTTAGCGCACCGTGATGATATTTGAAATCTTTCAAGTTGTTGACAAATGTCTAACCTTGGTAAATCCATTGCAGTTGGAGTCTATTGCAGTAGCGTATTAGAAACAGTGAAACATGGACGACGAACGACGAATAAGTGACGTGGTCTGGAGATAAGATACTTATAAATGAACTTCGGGAAGTTTTAGGACAATAAGTTGTTTGTGGGTATTGTACGAGTAGATGTTCCTGTAAGTATGTGTATGAAGTGCGTGTACCTCACGTATGTGCTACTTTTTATAAGACCACAACAAGTTGCTATCATAGCAGTGGTACGATGACAACGGAGTGAAGTATATCCCTCGTACGAGTATATCCCCCGGAACTGGTTGCAGTTTCTTCATATACAAAAACATTGGGCTATAAAGATGTTACCTATAAATCATTTTAGTGTTTTAATTCCTCAGTAATTCTTGATGAAGAAAAATCACCCCCAGGCTGAAACAATGTCCTGGAAAGTGTTCCAAAGATTCCACTTTATTAAAAAGCTATAAAATCCGCAAAACAAAACCGTTCTAAATGAATTTGAGTGAGTTAGCTGATCATACAAATAAATGAAATCTATCAAAAGAATGTTGCGGATAAGTGATTATTTTGATTTTATTACACATTTTATTTATTAGTGAAAATTTCGTGATAAGAACTCATTAATAATTTGTTATTATTTAACATATAGATATAGAAAAGACAAACCAATCACACTGCAAGCGTTTTATTACTAAGAACTCCGGTAATGATATAAAGTGGGTGAATACTCTTGTCCATAAAACTTGAAACTTGTCCATAAAACTTCACCTAAATGAGATGGATTTCCGGTTTCAAGCCTGATGCCAAATTTGTCAGATAATCCAGATGAAAGTTGAAACATTCTTCAAAATAAACACCGTACAGAATAGTTTTGAATGTTAATACCGGACACATTTTCGATGATAATTGCGACCAAACAAATCCAGTGCCGCGCAAAGCGGATCGGTACAAAACAATCTTTACAACACCACAAAGGCCTGGCTCGAACACCGTTGCTAGAGTGCGCTAAACTATGCTCGAAAACTAATTTATCTGTAAATATTTGAACAACGCGCCTAAACCATACAACCGTTTCATGTGTTTGCCCATTTCGCGTCCCACTCGAGCGTACACAAAACCATCTGGGAATCGAAACCGTAAAGTGTTTTACCTACCCCAACGATTCACGATCGCAGCGTGTTTGTGTGTTGGTGGTGGTGGGCTTTTGCTGTTCCGTTCTACGTTTTCATACATAAATGAACAACACGATGAGTAGTGCTGACTGTTTGCAGCGCACTACGACATGTTGTATGCTTTAGAGTTACAGTCGATGCTGTTGAGATGCGTACCAGTGCGTGTAGCTAGTTAGTCTGCTGAAGTGCAGAAGCTTACTGTTTCATCTACGCCGTAACGACTATTCACCGAGCCATTGAGCGATGTTTACATGACAATATCATCCCAGCTCCGCTTGTTGAGTTGTTCAGAATCAATAAGCTGGATATAGTGTCCAACGTGTAGAACCTGAGGCAAACGAGCGTTTAGGTGCACACTCCAGAGTATGCAATTCTTGTTATTTTTATCAGCTTTACATCAACATAATGAAACAAAAATATATCATTCAAAACGTAACCGTGTTGGTGACGGATAAAGGGTTTGCAAAGAGTGCATAAACAACTGAAACCTTCATAACCTCACTAAGCTTTATGCAGTCTGCCACCTAAATGCAACCTTCTGATGAAAACAAATCAACACCAATGTGGGCTTCCCGGTCCGTAACCATCAGACCGGTTGGCAGCCTTGAGTAAGCAAACGACCGATGGTAGACACTCACCGAGGCTACCGGCTGGGTCGTCTTCTTCTGCCAACGATTCCCACCCAAGGAACCGGACAAATGACGAGCGAAAGGCACCGATATGACGATGGTAATTTAATCCGTTGAATAAATCATTTCTCTCCGTCCACCATCGCGGAAACCGTTCGCCAATGTCCTTGCCGAAGTTACATTTGCGTCACGGTCGCGTCCTGGTTGGAATTCAGGGTGCTTTAATGTGCCGCTCGCAGTGTCGGTAATGTAACCCGCTTTGATTATACATGGTCAATATGGTTGTGTGTACAAGCGGGCGTATCCATCACGTCTGGGCGTAGTGGCAGCTTAGAGAGTGATGTTCTGCAGGACACTCTACAGGGTGCTGCTGTTTCCCGACCATATGTATAGTGTGGGATATTGAATAGGCTTAGAAATTTTAATCCTACCACCGATTTTAAGTTCCAGATCTGTCAACTTTTTTTGACAGCAATTAAAGGAACGCGCTAGGACTTGCGTCCATTGTTACCAAACGCACTCCTCAATGTCTCGTAAATCATAAGACGGCCATAAATTCCACACACATCGTCGAATGCCTGCTTGGTTGAAAACTCGCCTAATATTTAGTAATTCCACCACTTCGCAGCTAGCACAGCCAAGATTTATTGTGATAAACTCCAACGGCAGCTCCTGGCATTAAACAGCAATGAGTCGCAGCTGGTAAGCTGAATAAGTCTTCCTGGCATTCCAATTTCCCGCTCCCGCCTACTTTGTCCGGTACCCTTATGAAGAAAAATTCATCGACTGGAAAACAAGCACATGGGACGCGCGTATGTGTTGGTGGTTGGTGTGTGTATGGGTGTGCCTTTGTTCGCACAAAGAATAGGCCAGATTCGCGACCGTTTGCTGTTTTCTTTTTTTCGGGTCGGGGTTTTTTTGTTGCTGTTCTGCTACTTCTGCCTTCTGCCACATTAGTCACAGACTGCCGCCTGGTCCGTCCCGGGCTGGACGAAGGATCCGGGCATGGAAAGAAATCCTTTCCTGCTAGGTCAAACCACCGTACACCGAGTACACGGAGGGAATGGATTCCACTGACCAGGGCGCGGCGAGCTAAAAATGTTTCCACTGAAGCGAACGAGCGTTGGCGGCTTCGTTACGGCTCGTAAATTATTTACACATTTTCACCCACCGTCGGGAAGCAAAACACGGCGCACACGGTGTACGGCGCGGTGTGAAGAAGTTTTTCTTCCGCCACTGTTGGGGAGCGTTTTCTCGCTCGAATTTGACGTCTTGTTTATCCGAGCATAAAACAGCGCCAACGGTGAGTTTTCGAGCCAACACGGAATGCCATGCCATGGTCAAAAGCGGAGAGGTCGAACGGGGTTTCGTTCGAAAGGTCCAGCTCCCGGAAAATTCCCCCGCGATTTGAACGGGTTCGGATGAGGAGACGCGAGAAAAGCCTCCCCTCTATCGACAGCGAAAGTTAGCCGCTTGATGCGTGGATGGCTAGGCCCGGCGGGACTCGAAATATACTGCCCACCGTTTTGATTTGTTATGTGTTTAAATGGTCCGTAAATTCGGTGCGCCGCTGTTCCCAACAGGTGGGACAACGCACCGTCCGGACAAAGGCGTTTGCCACTTCCCGATGGAGAAGAAGGGTTCAAAGTTGTGGCCCCATACCGTGCAAAGTCGCGTGTAAAAGGGTTACAGATTCTGCTACGGGCAGCGTGTGGTTTATCTCACAGTTAACACAATGAAAGCAAATGTTTAACATATGAAAACAAATGCAAAGATACACTTCACTTCGCCGTTAGGATGATGATGTACCAGGGTAAAGGTTATGGTAATGGTTATTAATGTAATGCGTTGAAACAAGCCGCTTGTGTAACAGAACACTCTTAGTACTACAGTGTAGTGCATTCTAGGATGTCCTTGATAAAGTTCAATAATTTGTTATATGCTTATATGTAAAGTAGCAACACTACTCTATGGCAGTAAGAGCACGGGGAGGGAAAAATAGATGAATGGAGTGGCGATGACGGAGAAAAGGTGTAAGATCGACTTTGTATTAGAGTGTCGTGTGAGTCGATCAGTGACGAAAGATCGTCAAAGAAGTTATCCCGAAAAGAATTCATATCTTACATATATAGTAAAATTATTGGCAATCGACGTTGCAACTAATCCCAATAGCCCTATTTAATCCCACACAGTGATTTTTTAATTAGAAATTAAATTCAGAACCATCAAATCCAGGATCTGAACTTAAATCAGAATTTAATAGGTGGGCTCACACGAGTCGAATTCTGCTCGAATTTGTACGATCTGCGAACCTTTTTGTCAATGTATTAGTGAGTCGAGCATAGTTCGCTGAGCCTGCTTCGAGCAGAAAAGGTTTTCCAGGTTTGGTAGATAGCAAGAACTTCTGCTGCGAACTTTTTGACAAGTGCCGCGTATGTTGTTTACACTTTGAGGTTCACATCTTCATTGTTTCCATTGGACTGTCTTTTCTTAACACTTTTATTTAGACGATGAGGACGAATGTCTGAGCTAAGCACTACGGTTTATTACATCATAAGTTTGTGGCGTGTGTTGTGTTGTTGTAGTCATGAACAAATTCGAAAAAAACAATGGAGAACACAACTTATAAGAGAAATGTAAGTATGATTTCAAATGCTGGTACAACAAGTGAAATCAATCGTGCTCTGAGCTACTTCTTTCTCATCTTCTCTGAGCTGTTTTTGTTTGTTATTATCGACTGTCAAAACAACACAACAAAAGTTCGTATCGTTTGAGCGCAGCAAAGGTTAGCGAACTATTTTTTAATGTTTTTGTAATAGTGTGCGTGAGGTTCGTCATCAAAAGTTCGCGTCGTGTGAACTCAGCTAATGAATGCATTGAATATATTGCTTTTGCGTCAGAATGCTAAATTCTTTTATAATGTTTGTTTTTGTTCAACTATAGTGTGTTCTCGTAGCAAATTTTGGTACATTTGATAAATTGCATGCACTAGAGCCAAAATTGGTGAGTTAAAACAACTTCCATACACAGCAAACATGTGCGTCTTGCCAAACCAATGCAAACACCGTACTGTACTGTTAAACTTTCTCGTACTAGAGCCATAAAATATGCAACCTGTTACTATTTCCTTATGCTCCGTACATCAGCTTAATCATTCCGAGGATTCCTAGCGTACACCTTCGGCGAAATATCAAAATTTCATTCCCCGGTGAAATCAATTTACGAGCATGCGTGTTTTCGAGCACGTAGATGAAAGTTCTAAGGATTGGACTCCTCTTGCTGACTTCTCTAACACACACAAACACACACACACACAAAAACACCACCCAGTAGCGGTAGTATGAGATTGCTGCATTAATTTTAATGGCAAACTCCATGCTGATGGATTCACCTGAAGCAACCGAGCAGCTTAAAAGTACTATAAAATTCGACATCCAAAGCATCCCAGCGTCGTTTGTAACCGCCACGGTACGATCCGTTGAGGAGCACGCTGACTCCACCAAAGCCAACCTTCTGGCGTCCATTCCGGAATTTACGACGGATGTTTTCATCTCTCTCATTTCCTGCCTCGATGGAGCGCAAACGACCCAAGCAACAGGTGTGTATGAGTGTTTGTGGGATAACAGAAACCAAACAAACAAACAAAAAAACGTCACATGAACAAGGAACACAGTGCGGATGTACGGGGGATGCGATGGGTCGCTTCCGGATGTAATTACTTTACTCATCAAGCAATGCATATTACTCCCACTGCTGCAAGCGTATCCCTCATTGGGATTCCGAAGGCATCAACGAAACATACTCACACCAGCGTACCTGCCACTTTGGTCGTTTTTGTCACGTGCGACTTAAGATTGAGGATTATGTTTTAAGACCTTTTGAAGGATTTAATGGCGAAAAACATTCGTCGCGAGCTGTATGTTAAAAAAAACAAGAAGCATACAAGATTATTCGAGAGAGACGGAGAAAGAGAAAGAAAGAGAGAGTGAGAACGCATGCACCATTCTTTCCTCGAGCAATTGTAGAAGAAAGCTGTTGGTGAACAAAGTGAGCTCGAAGCGAATGAAAATAGAACAACTTTAGCTGATGCGCATCGTTTGCAGCGTTCGAGATCCAGATTGTTCCACGCGCAAATCTGTGCGCCGCAACAAAAACGCTGAAATCAAACGCCGGAAGAAACATAACGACTTCTTGCTAATGTAATTATAAAACCACCGCCAAAGCGCCCCGAGCGTTTTGTTTTCGAATTCCCGACAATCCCTGGCAATCAACAATCAAGTCCGCAGGAAAAAGACCACAAACGTAAACAGAGACAAATGCACAAACACAGCGCCGGGCACCGGAAGTCGCAACGGACGCAGCTGAGTTCCTTTCGAATTTCGTTCTGCGTAAACGTTTCTTTCGTCGCCATTGGTGCTTGCGACTTTAAACGTGTTCTGTTTAATTGTCGGGTTCAAATTCGACTGAACCGCACACAACGTCTAATTGAAAATGTCCCATAAAATTCTGTTTCATCGCTATGCGAGAGCAAGATCTACCCTTCAAGAAGGGGAGAGAGAAAAAAAATCAAAACGAAATCGAAATCCGTAAACACGAAAGCACATTAGATGTTAGCCATGAGCTCAGCCGACCGAAACACGCCGACCGGGTACTGGCGCTTCGCGGGCCGTCATGCGTTAAAATGATTTCCAATGAGCTTCAACCACTTTCAGCGTGTCGTACAAATCTTTGCAGCTTACGGCCGGCGTTCTGACGCGGGATTGCTTATCGCCAATGGTGGGGACGGAACACCCCAGGAACGGAAGCCCCAAGAGTTGTCGTGGTTCCTATGGGACAGTTGAAAATGGCTAAAATTTGAAACCTTTGCTTTAAATCCTTTTCAATCTAAGTTTCCTATGGTTGCAATCTCTTGCTATTCCAAATTGATCCATTCTATTAGGTAAAGGAGTCAAATTAAGCTAGAAATGTTGGTAAACATCTCATAAAATTTAAGATAATTTTGCGAAAAGAAACGGTTGAGTTCATTTAGTGCGTCCATTTGAAATCAATTAAAATAAATGGAGTTAATTTATTTATCTCTCTTTCTCGATTATTTCACGGTGAGTTTGACTGATGAGCATAGTTAGGCGGGAATGAGTGTTACCTAATGTACACACTTTCGAAATGGTATTTCCCATTGTCTGGTATATAGTGATATAGTGTGTACAATTAGTACTTTGTAGGCTAAGTTTAGTTCTAGAATAAGTTGAGTATTAAGTGATTTTCCTCAACATTTTTCTATTTTCCACATCGCAAGCTGGAGCGTTTCAGTGGAACGAGCCATTCATCGTAAGGTACATGAAATGAAATTCATTCCAGATGACATTTTAGCCAGAATTGCGAAATCTACGTGTTACAGATGTAAAAACATTCTAACAACGAAACAAAAATCACATTTATAGAAGCCTATTATGACCATCAACCATGCCCCACCCACTGTGCGTTACTGCCAACAAATCTGATAGGAGATTATGGGATTACGAGGTTTATGGGGGCCCCAATCCAACGGCTACGTTCGAATGCGATAAACACCGGCATGAACGGTGAAACGGAAGAAAGGCACAAAAATAACACAGACACACGCACACCGTAAAACGGCTGCAAACAAGTCTCCTTTGGCGCGGTTGGCACCCAGAAGTTAAACGGAGCATTGTGACTCGATATTTAGTACCGACTTAAGGAACTAAGCACTTCGCGACGGGTGCGTGTTGCGTTTTGGATTGAAAAAACCGCTACTGGTTTCCGAGAACGATTTGATATTCAAAATAATTCCCACTCCTTTGGAGAATTGTTTCGAAATTTCAAATTCCTCAGGAAGATCCTTTTCCCGAGAAGATATTACACGGTGCCACGGTTAGTATAAATTATCTGTTCCGTCACGCAACAACTTGTCTCAAAAAGCGTCTCCACCATTGCCCATCGCACACCGCCTTGCCATCAATCCACAACAACCACGTTGCCCCGAGTCCGCGAGTTTATGGGGCGATTAGTTGGATGATTAAAATTCGCTAACGAACCACCACGCAATTTTGCGTGCCTGATTTACTAGCGGACGGCCAAAACTTGCTGTTCCGAATTCATTCACCGGACAGCTCCATTACCATATTAATGAAGTTTTCGTGCTGGAACACTCGGGACAACGCTTAGAGTCCACCGAGCGAGCTGGTCAACCGGCAGAACGCACAGGTTGCGCTCGCGGTGCAAATGATTTGATTGTTTTCGGTGGCGTTTGGCTAATTTATATTCCAACTGTTGGGAGCGAAAGTGAGAAAGAAATTATGTTCTACGCAAATCTCCCTCCCGTGATCCAATTTGTTTCCACGTCAACCAACGGGGACGGAAACGGTGGTTGCGCAAGAAGTCGCTTGTAAATTACTTTGCGTCTCGAAGGTAAACGCGTGCCCGAAGCCCGGACGGGAAACGTTGTACCACGGGCAGGAATCCACTTACAAACTGATCAAAGTATGAATCCATTCGAGTGAGGTTTGCTAAAAAAAACAGGCTATAGAGCATTTGTTATGCGCATTATGAATTATGTCATGCTGGTGGTTATTATTGCTTTGCCAACCTTCATTGTTACTATTTGTTTCCTTTTGTATCTTAAAACATAAAGCTAATATATGTGTAAGATACATAAAGAGATATAAACGGTTACAGGTCTTGAGAGAAAGAAATAGTGGATTATACTAGGTAAAGGAGACAGCCGTTTTTAAGTCTAATTTCATCGGAAATCATTTTGAAACCCAAAGATGAAAATACTTTTTAATCCCCTATTTTTAATGCTTTCCATTGTGCCACAGCCACATCTTGTTTTGTTTTTTGTTGTTTTTTTTCATAGGTCTTTGTTACGATACCACACAGTTGTTGGAAAAGCTGGTAATGGTCTATTTAATTTGGAACTAACACTACTTTCAACTATCAAGATATCAAATCTCGAAACAGAAACAAATCAACAAACATTTTGTCATTGTGACGTTTGTAGACTAGCGCCGCCTGGTGAGCGTTTTTTTTTTCCTAAAAGCAATGCCGACGATTTTCTAATTTCGTAAAGTTGCCTGTTGTTTAACGTCTAGTTTTAAGTTATGGAATAGGAATCTTCCTGTCTTACGAAACACGAAGCAACACACCTCCCTTTCCGTATGTAACAAACTACGAAATTTATGGATGCCATCGTGTATCCTTTTATTTCGTTTTTTGTATCAAAGATTCCAAGTATCTCACCGTATTTCACCACTGAACATAGGTTTCCGAATGGACTGATTATCATCATAGCAGAAAACGAGTTGTTTACGTTTTAAGCTTCAACTTCAACTTATTGTCAACATTTTCTTGATATTTTGTCAGCTCTAGATTTCCAATAAGTGACAAAACCATAAAAAAGTTATCAAAATCTGAAACCCCTAGGTCAGTATCATGTGAATAAAGCATAGCATGTATTGCTCTACCGACCCTTAAAGATGTTTATATTTAGATCAGTTATTCGATACCCCAGCCTATTTTTCTTTTTTGATACAAACAGGCTTAAGAAGACAAACCTAGCGTTTACGAATAAAGGGGATATGTACAATGGAATGCTAAAACAAGGCATTATGTATGCTTCAACACGCTTTCATCTTTCATACTTTATTAAGATGATTCGCTTGATGATCCATTCCACCGTATAAACTATGACATTCAATCATGCACACTCTTTATAATAAATCATTTTGAGGAGAACCTTCCAGCTGCCTCAGATATTATTTCTTCCGCTTCACGTACAAAATCATAACGCCGCAAAGAAATGGATGGAGGAAATCATTTAACGAACATAATTTAATCACACCGGCACCGGAGAATTTAATTTGGATCGTTTACACCAGCCCATCGTCGGCGTGGGGCACGTGGCCTCGAAAGCCACCTAAAGAGCAGTAAACTTTGGTCGCTATTTCGCAATGTCAACCACGAGCAGCTCGCACGTCCGTCAAACGTTCGGCTCAATCGCACGGCAGGTACTGGCATAAACGAACGAGAATGGAAAGAATACCTGACAAGCGATAACCGCCCTGATGAAGAGTAGTACGTCTGGTAAAGTCGCTTAATTTCTCTCCTCCCGGTTCCGCCACATCCCAACGCCTGCTGGATCGCGTTCAAAACGCGTTCGACATTTTCACCTGGGCCGCTCGCCGTACATGACGAGCCTCCGCCGCCTGTGAAGCGATATGCGCTCGAAACTTTCCTCAATAAATCAACCGGTAAACAATCAATAATAAACTTTTCCTTTCTCATCATCATCGTCGTCGGCGTCGTGGTCGTCGACGCCGTCGTCATTCAGTCAATTCCGGAAGGAAAGAGAGGACATGTACAGCGGTTGTACAGAGCAAGACAGAAATAGCAGCTGTGGTGTAAATAGAGCAAAAACGACGGCAGCTCGGTGTGCAAGGCGTGATCGAAAAGGGAAAGAAAATATTGCTTTGAAGAGATAGTGAGCTGCCCACGACACAACATGACACTCTCTCACAATCAAACGCACACGTACACACACACAGACACCGCACACGCTCACCCGTACTTGCAGTGTGAGGTCAATTGTTGGAGGGAAATCCCTCCATTCTTTTCCAGCACACTAGCTGGAGCAACACGAGCTGGACAGGTAGGGTAGACGGAACCTAGCAACGGATGATTAACGTATGTGGGAAAACCGTGGGAAAATCGAACACATGTTGCGCACCACATACACACAGCCACACACACACACATACACACACGTGCGTTGAACAGGCCGGTCACATACACGCCACAACCTCATCGACAACAAACGGAGAAAACGACGTTGATGATGATGATAGCTGAATAGAGGATAGTTTATGTCGACGCCATCGTCTGACATTTTCCATCCAGTGGCCGTCGGTGAACAGTAACGCCGTGGCGATCGCTTTGACAATGAACGTGACCCTTGCAGCGTGGCACGGTGATGGGAGGGAGGGTGTCGCAGGATGGATGGCGTTTTTTTTCTCTCTCTCTCCTTCTCCTCCCGCTCATTGTGACACACTTTCAATGGAACGCTGGACGCACGCTGGCACACCGGGTTTTGTTGGATTTACGGGCGAAAGCACGCTATCATGCTGCAATCCATTAGCCGCCTCAGCTGGTGAAAATCGTTTTCGTTTTTAGAAAATCCATTCTCACGGGCGCTCGCACACACACACACACATCGATCGGTTGGCAGGAAATTAATACGGTTCATAGTTTGTGTTATTGTTTTCTACCAACGGGCATAATTGATGTGCAACGAACCTCCTGGCGTGGTAGTGGTGAGACGTGTTATAAATAACCATCAACAAAACGTTGCCGCTGCCGTGCAATGTGGATTATGTTGACGGTGCAGTTTCGGAGCGAAGTTTCGACAGCGACATTATTGGTTGATGGGCAAGAATGATGGCACTTGCAAAATCCCAGCCGGATTTGTTACCAGGTTACCAGAGTTTGAAGATAATTCAACATTTGGGTTTATTTTATTGGCTATTCGAATGATTTTGTTTCATTTTGAAATACTTTTTTTTCTTATAAAGAGATGTTATAAATCAACCACACGTTCCTCGTATGTATCACAACATTAATCAAGCATTTCCGAGTATCTCCAAGAGAAAAATAACCGAAAAAATGTATCTGCAAATTCAAAAGCTTTACAAAAGGTTTTACCGAGAATAAAGTAGCTATATTTATATGGAAACTAGATAGACCTGTTTGAAACTAATATTGGAGCGTGTTTACTTGGTAAATTGTTTGTTTTTGTCTATTTAAAGCAGTCCCATTTTAGACAACAATCGTTTCATCATTTTTAAACATCGTTTCATCATTTTTTTTTATGAAAATGAGGTATATAATCTGCATGTTCGTCCTTTATGTATCAATTTAACACTGTTCAAAAGTCTTCAAAATGTTTAAAAATAGGAAAGATATTGAAGTTAGAAAACAAGTGATAAAAAAAACCGTGATCACTTCGAATAGCTACGGCCTAGTCTATATAATGTTACCCATTCATATGGTGTATGGACATTCATGGGCATTTATGGGCAAGTGTATTGTAAAACTATCGCAGAATTTATTTACTATAATGATTTCAGTATCCGATTACATTTATCCTTAGATGACATAGGAGGAGTAGGATGACGAAAAAGTAGTAAATGAAAACTGTAGAGCTATAGAAAGAGAAATTTGTAATCCAACTTTCAAGAAACTTTCCATACAGTAATCACATTTCAAATACACGTTTGAAAAAACGGGTTAAAGCCATACTCGTTCCTTAAAGCTTACAAGGCTGGATCTCCAAGCTACATGGTTGGATTTTCTACGCTAAGTTTCTGGTTCTACGAGGAAGCGTCTCACACCATTTCCTAGCATTATGGTTATTGTTCACTTTCCAGGAATCCAAATTTGACAACAATGAAACGTGATGATCCGTTCAATCCGTACCAGAAATGGATACCGACCACAACCTCTGCCGTCACCTGTCCCGGCACGTCAATAGAACATCCTCTCCGAGGGTCGCCCCAACAGTCTCGTTCAAGCATTCAAAGCTTTTCAAGAAGGAACCGTTTTTCATACGATATTTTCACAGAATCCCACAACGTCTACCAGTGTCTATCGTATCTTCGAAACCTTATCTAGCAATAGTAAAGATGCAGTACAAGAGGTTCGTTGTGAACTATAATAGCTTTAACCAACGGAAGATGTGCAGGAAAGTGTATTCAGCTGATGATTTGAGCATGCTTACACTCGTATTGTGCTTATTTCGAGTAATAACTAACGAAACGACTGTTTTGCAAATGAATCCTGTTTGGTTCCTACACAATATAAGTAACAAATCGTTTCTGACGAAGTTTATCATATCCGCACGCAAGTATCATCCCTCGAATAACTATCATGATGAGATTTTTAAGCGCTTGTTTAAAGACGGTTATAAGACTGCGACCAAACGTACTTTTACTCTTTTGTTAGTTTAAACTTTAAACGTACATATTGTGTTTTTTTCCTACACTCCCTGTCCCTTAATTAAAAGTGACATTATCGATTTTACAATTTCACGCCGGTGGCCTCGTTCCCGAGTGTGCTTCATGCATACCCTGCAGTTCATTATGTCGGCGCACAAGGACAAACAATCTGTGAAACAAACGGACTCAACAGAACCCAATTTGTGAAATAGAAAATAAAACAGGCCGCAAAGGAAGAGCACCTCTGCAGCTCTAATGCAAACGTCGACGGATCGAATGTTTACGAAAAAGATCAAACGAATTTGTATATTTTAGAACGACATAAGTGTTTACTGAAAGCTTGAAATGCTTTCGAAACAAGCTTTGTAAACGGAGATAAAATAGGTTTGCCTCGAACAGTGACAGTGGACTAATATATCTACGATACACAAGGATTCTATTAAACACGACACAGTGTCTACGACTTCGCCATGCTCGGTACGCGTCTTTCGCATGCCATAACAAGCATGGATGGAGCGTAACAGTAGATGCAACCTACCTCACCGTTTCCAATGTTTTTTTTTTTACGATACAGAAGCAAAAAAGCCTCCCTCGTGCCCTCGGTCGAGCGTAACGCATAAAATTACCGTCTCAAACAGCCCTCAAAGAGCATACCGGGCAAGTCGTCCTGCAACCCACCCAGAAGGAAGCAGGAATTGATTTTCCATTAGTACGCCACCGCCGCCACCGGGACAGTGTAACGGTGTAGCCTGCTGGCAAATGAAACCCGGTAACCGTAAACGGGGTAACCGGCGTTGTTTGGCGGGCGCACGGCACGGTTCCCGGACGTCACCCGGCAGGATGGAGACGCCCGGTGGCGCACGTGCGGACGCGATGGAGACGCACGGTCGTTCATGGGAAAGTCTCGCGCCCCGGCGCGGTGGGCACGGGGACGGGACGCCGGTTAGCAAATCAAAACCACGTCAACCGAGCACGGGCAGGAGCCGATGACAGTGGCTACGAGTGGGAGTCCGTTCACACCCATCACGAGCGTCAACTATTGAGCACAAAGGGCACAAACACGGCAATCGTAGCGGGGAAGCGTAAAAAAGCAGCTTTGCGTTGCTTCGCTCGTGCTGCGTACCGGTGCCAGTGACGGACTGCTGTCATCGGTACGGATGGGCGATGTTTGGACTAATGGCCACATGAGTGTCACAAGGCCACCGTGCCCAGCCGACCGGCGAACGCCTGACGTAAGGTCGATTGGAGTGAATTAAGCAAGCACTGCGTCCTCGGGACCGGACTGGGCTACCGTTGCGATCGATCTGCAGCCGGGCGGGTTTGCGTACCGCTGTGAGAAACCAATTTGGAGCTTGTCGTCAGATGTTTGACAAACCCCATTTGCCCGGTTCGGTAGAAATGGCTGGTTGGAGCAGTCGTCGGTTCGACTTCTAATTAAATCCACCGGAGAACTTATGTCTGCGGAAAAGATTTACGATGTTCGTATGGTGTAAGCTAGTTTTTCACATTATTAAAGCCCTTACGGTTGTTTGGTGATATCACGGAAAAGATCCAGAAACAAATTAAGGAAAGGTAAACAAAAATAACAATAATTTTAATCGATTGATTGAAGAAACATCTCTCGTGGCTAATGATGTGTCACAGTTGTCATGGCTTACTCTTTCAGCAACCGAACGGCTCGGTAGTCATGGAATTATTAGAAGGTTATCCAACCCAATTTTGCTTTTTTTATGTTCATTTTGAATATGCTATTCCCGATAAAGTATTACCGCTACAAAGCTTCAGTCTAGCAATACCGAGTAATTGAGTGTGGAACTACATTTACCAGGTAGTATTATCATGTGCTGTTGGTGTACGTCACGTAGGTGTACCGTTCACATATGCTTTCCCGGAAGGATAAGCGCATGAACACAAACATGCACTACACTTCTTATCGCATTCACCACACGTACGCATTAACCGCACGCTTTTCTTCAGTAAACCCCATTTAGGATCGTTTCCCATCCCACCGCACCATTTGGCCATTACGCGGCACCTTCGCCCGCGCCCGTGGCTTTTCATCTCGCGTACCACACATTGTCGGCAGCAGCCGCACAATGGCGAGCATAAATTTACACCCACACTAAATTTCCACATTGCAGCGGCATTGAAAAACGTGCCGCTGGAATTTATGTCACTTAAAACCCTATTTTTCCGCCTCGCGCGCTCCAAACGCAAATGAACTGCCCGAACTAATGAAGTGAAAGCGTGGCCCGATAGCGGCGTGAGGTTTCTCCGGATAGATGCTCGCTGCCTTCTACCAGTTGTCAGTTGATAACACCATTTTCGCCGGTTGAATGAACTCCAGCGACAGTGGGCGGCCTTGTGCAGCGTAACAAATTGTGTACGAATGATTTTGCATATTCACGTCGTATTAAACATGTTATCATTTTTATTACATTTTTCCCTCAAACTAGGTGTAGTTCGTTTCTCCATTTAAGATACCATTTAAACAACCGAGCCGTTCAATACATGCCGCGTGGAGCAACCATTATCTTCCCTCGCTTACCTTTTCCAATCACGTCGACCCGTAGACACACACACACACTCTAAATTGCTTTCAGGTGCCTTATTCTAACCCCTCACGCGCCACCGCCGCCACCTTCCGTCAGTCGTATTCAGTCTATTTGTCTCAGCGTTGACCAACTTAAGAATTTCGTTACGTTTCTTTTCTTTTGCCTTTGTTTTTCCTACGATGCCGTGTTTCCCGAGCACAAAGGCGGCGCACACATTTTTCTCTCAACCTACATTATTCAATCGATGACCCTGCAAAAACAACACAAATACAACACATATACACACACCACAAACGGTAAGCCCACCCACTTCAGTGTGCACTGCAAACTGCATCGTATCACGCTCGTATGCGCGGCCGTATGTAAGCCATCGTGTAACTCTTCATTTCGATCGACGTTCTTTATGGCGAGCGGGTGGTAGAGAAAGAAAAGAACACAGCACACACACTCACACATATATGCGGAACGCACACCCGGTTGGTTTGCTGTTGCCGTTTTCGTTTCTGGATCATTTTACCGTAAGCTCTTTTTCGTCTTTTTACGGGCGGTTTTTTTCGTCACTTCCTGCTGCTGCTGGTAGTTTGCTTTTTTTAATTCTCTTTATATTCATAGCAGTTTGTACCGTTGGTATCGGGAACTCAGCCGAGCAAGCGAATGGAAACAATGTCTGGAATGTTCCGTTTTTCAAAAATTTCATACCAACGGATGGAAATTCGATCATGAGGCCCAAGTGAAAATGAACGTGAAATGTGGGCCTTTCAATTATGTTTTACCGTACAACAATAGAAACAAAAACACTCTGGTCAATTGGACTGGTCAGCCAGGAGTTGCGGAGTGGTGTGTTAGTAATTACCAATAGATGAGAATACAACCGTCTGAGGTATTAAATTTTCTCCAACATTTGAAGAGCAATCATAATTTAGCAATGAATTAAGATAGGTATGTTGTAAACTGTCATTAAATAGTAGCGAAAAAGCCTCTAGTGGCCGAGTAAAAGTGAGCATCAAACATTGTTTATCCTGTGATTTTCTACGGAACAAGTTACGAAATGTCTTTTTATCAGTATTTAGTTTGACATTGCTAACATACATAACGAAATGCATTTCATTTTTCCAAAATTCCCGATTCAGATCACATAAGTCAATTGCAAAATAAGCAATGATGGTAAAGTATGTAAATGATCAAGAATTATGATTGTTTTTAACGAAATTGAAAGTACAAACTTCCAAAACAAAATACATTGTTATATCTTGTTGTAAAAGAGCCCTAATTTCGCTCTTCAACACAGTTGCAGTGGGAGTATCAACTGAACTGAACATCACTTCGATTCAGTTTGTTCATGTCTGATGTTTTACATCATATCTTTGAGAATACCAAGTACACCAAATGTCGAATAATTTAATTCTCCAAGTGTTTAATTCAAATTTTAATCAAACAATTCAATTCAAATATCTCCGAACAAGTCAATCAGTCACTGTCAACGTAACGATTTTGTTCATGTCCAGAGAATATATCCAAAGTAATCGTTTGACAACAAATTTGAATGTATAGTCTAGCAAAATGGTTTCGGAAACTATTTTTGTACAATATAGAATAGTTTGATTATTTTTTAAAGCTATATTCAGTAAATAAAAACTTCTCCAGATGAGCTTAAAACAGATTTTTTTTCTGCCAATTATGAGATCAGGATGTTTTGGATCGTCAGGTGAAGTTTTGTGTATAAAAAAGATTATTCAAAAATAATTATAAATATTGTACAAAAATCCACGTCGAACAAATTGCTCACCCGAATTTTACCTTAAATATGAATTGGCTAGTGAAAAAACTGTTAAGCCACAGGAATGACGAGAAAAGTAAAATGTAAAATCGGTTTTTGTATGAAAATTTATATGCAAATATTCAGACAGTAAAACAATCCCCATCTCTAGTTGAAAAAAATCGAAATTTCACGTTCACTTCCACTCGATCACTAACTAGATGTTGAAGGAGGCAAAAACACGATCCAAACGCTACCGTATCACTTCCTCTAGCCTCCCGGTGGCGGTAAAAATTCCACTTATGCACACTTGCGCACCGCAACACGTGCAACGACTCACTCAATTCCGACTGAATTACGTACAGCGAGCCCGGAGGCGGCCGTTTCCAGTCAGAGCAGCCAGTGCCATGCGTCGGTGTTCAATTCGTTCGAGGTTCGAGTTCGCAACCGACCCTGATCGTTGCATTTGCATTTGCAACGCCACCGTGCGCCTTGCGGAAAAGGTTAACTCGCTTCTCTGCCGGGGAAAAACCAAACAATGCCATCGGTTTCAAGACCGGCGAGGAAATTTGAGTAGCTTCCAGTCCCACCCCATCCCCAGAGGCAAGAAGTTGAGTGTTGAGCGTAAAAACACAACCGTTGTGTTTTCTCCTCCACCGAGCGAGCAGGAATCCAGTGCTGGTAGTGAGCGATTCGTAATGGAAAACTTTGGCTTCTCGATCTCTCTTTCAACTCCTTCCTTCCACCGCTAGACACAGCCGTCGTTCGGTCCACTTGCTTCCAACCCCGTGCTCAAGACATTATTTCAAACTTCTGGAAAAGCCTCCACGCTTCCTGTCACACGATTACACTTCCGCCATTAAAACTATTCCCGATTCCAACTCAACCCTGCCCGTTTTCTATACGGCCCGGCACGGCAAGCGGAAACGTAACGACACCCGATGGTATTGATTTCCTGTGCTGCGTTGTTTCCCTTTTCCTATTCGGGCGGTGGGCGGCTCGCGGGTGGAGGCACATTATCGGGAGCTGGTGGCTTCCTCTTTCCAGCGGCGTCTCATACGCACACACTCACACGCACGCACGCACACACATACACATTATTTCGTAAGGATCGCCAAGAAGCCAGTTACGACCGGGCAAGATTTTCCGGGTACTGTTGCACAAAACCCCCCAGCCGACGGAAATCACCATACGCACGTGTAGCGTAGCGCACTCGAAAATAGGTTTCCGGACTTCCGCCGCCTACTGTGAACTATATTGATGACGCTTGACGTTCGGTAGTTATGTGTTTGCCGTCTCTGCTGCTGCTGCTGCTGCTGTTGTTCGGCGTGTTTGCGGTGCACAATGGTACGGGCAGGATTTATTCAATTTCGGTATGATTTACTTTTATTTGCCTCTGTGTTTTACCCGGTCGATCGATGCTGTGTTGGTTGGTAGGTAACGAGCACGAGCGAAAGGGAAGAAGGATTCGCGCGGAAGGTACCAGAAAGCATCGGCGAAACAAAGACAAACGAAACGATGACAACGAATATTTGTCAGCTGAAGCCACTACCGCTCCCTGACGCTAGTGCACACAAAACACACACGCACACTAAACGAACTAAACACGACGCACACGATATGCTTAATTTAATAGCACGTTTTGTTTTGTTTCTTCTATTCCTCCCGCTTCCAAACTCCAAACTACTCTACGCTGCCACTTTTCAAACACCACTACGCACTGCGTTTCCACGGGAGGAAGTGTTTTTCTTTTCGTGCGCGTGTGTGTGTTCGCTTTCGCAATGTTCCGTCGTTCGCAACTCCAAATGGGTGTTGTCTGCGTTCGTTTTGGTAGGCGCGTTAGACGTTCTGCTGTGCGAGCACCGCACGGCCCACTGTTCGGTGCAAACCGGGGCTGCAACGCGTTAGGCCCGGATCCCGGATCCCGGCATGATCGTGTGGTTGAAATGCTTGCGACCAACTGTTGAGACGATCCCGACCGGGACGGCCAAACCGGGCGGGCGCGATACTCTCGGCGGGCACTCATTTTCCCCTTTCGAGGCACTCCGAGCCGGCACTCGGAGACTCAACTGCACGGAGAGTCGAACTTCGTGCCAGGGAAGCCCTACACTTGGCCCGCGTTGCATGCTCGATTTGTCCCACCCTGTGGACGGGTGCAGTTTCGGGTGGATAAATAATGCAAGAGCATTAATGTCTGCCCTGTTGCACCCCGGCCAGAGTGGTGTTTTTTCTATAGCGTGCTCTAGGGGCACCGAGTGTTAACGACAGGAGGGGCATTCAATTTCGCAAAGTGTTTCAAAAGCTAATTGAACGATCAAACAGGTGTCAAGCCGTTTTTTTGGAGGGAATAAATATGTTAAAATCGTTAACAACGAAATTCAAGAAGATATTAACCAGCAATAAAAGAATGTTTAATAGACAAATCAAATTTTATCGTCCCTATCTTGAAAATGAACCCCCCAACCCATTTGTTCTAGGAACGTAGCTGTAATATCGGACAGTAGAATGGTTTGAAAATGGAAACCATGTCTATGTCTGTGCAATGCAATGACGTTTGACGTCATCAACGTTGAACTTCAGTGCTGACACCTGTAAGAACTCGCCATCCACTTCACCATCGCTCACCGCCGACCGGTGTGCCATTTCCGACGATTCTCGTGCAGATGAGCTCCCCAGCTGGAAAAGCCGAAGGGCTGAGAGTGCTCGGTATTCGTTCGCGCGGTTGACGCGGCTGAGAGCGTGAGTGCCGGTTTTCCCGGTTCGACCCAGTGGCCCACTGTGGGCGGCGGGACAGTTCGTCACACAAACTTGCACACCACTCACCCGCTTTCATTTGTGTTTGCAGTTTTCATCCACTCACAGGTGCATCGATGCACGCAGTGCACGGAGTGAATAAATCAAATCGATTCAGTTTAATTCAGTTCCCTTTTTTCGGGAATTCCTATCGAGTGCCTTTTCCGGCGAGTTGTACGCTTTTTCCACATACGGTTGGATCGGTTTGGTTTTGTTTGAACGTTCTAATTGACTCGCCATCAACATTATCACTTGTGATTGCACAAGCATTTTTTTTTATAAAACAGTTGTGTGAAGTTGTTTTGGATATGTTTGGTATAATGTGTAATTTGTATGCCTGAACGCTTAATATTTTTGAAAATTCTGCAATCATGTACTTACACCTGATAGACAAAAGATGTGCATCGTAATTGACGGACAATACGTGTAGGTCATAACGTACAGAATACAGATAGAATCACTTACCTAAAATGAAAAGATAAAACGGAAATTAGTTGATGAAATATTAGTCGATGAAATTATGGAAACATTATTAATCACAGTATTTTCTATGAGCATTTGGGGGTTTCGCGTGTTTCGGATCTTCCGGATTGCCAACTTACTCGGTCCGTGGTTAAAGTTAAAAGGGAGTTAATTTATTACAATATTGCCTTAGCGTTACTTATTTTCTAAGCGCAGCGAGCGAAGGTTCGCGCGCCGATTTATGGTCGCTAGTTGAGCGCTTGAGATACGGTCGAAACGTAACGCTCGATATAACGCCACAAGCAATTTGTAAGACTATATAAATAATCTCAAGTTGGCATTTCAAATCAAGACTCTTTATCCTTTCCCTACACAAACATACAATCTCAAGCAGGTATCTCCATAATGAAAGAATCATCTTGCATCATAACTATAAAAACAGCGATTGTGATAGTATTGAAAACGCGTGCGTCCTAGTGCTTTATTTGGTGTTGGAGTCGGTATTTACTTTACAAGCAAGAAATTACTCTATCGCAACAGGTGAAAAAAAATAGTAAGCAGCATAGAAGCTGACATGACTTTTGAGGAGATACCTCATTATAGAAAACTATTCATAAAATGTTCATTCTGGCGTTTCACTTTTCTATTCCTTAAATTTGTTTGAAACTTTAAGCAAGTTGTTCTTTTCAGCATCAGACGTTTTGTTTCATATATTTCTGAAAATTCAATTCTATAACAAATTCAATAACGGGAAATTTTTATATTCTATTCTATTTTCTATTTCTATCTCTATTTTCATATTCTATTTCTTGATTTCACTTTCATTCAAGTTTTTTTTATTTCAGGTAATTAAAAAAATTGAATGACTCTCTGTCCGAATACGACAGATATAAGCGAAAATCGAAGAATTAAAATTAGGATCATTTCATGATATATCCAAAATGATCATTAGTTAAAACGATTTACGATGAAACTTACTATCAAAAATCGTAGGAAATCACAATCCCCTAAAATCGCTTTCTCCATGGTTAAGGAACTACTCCTCTAGAGGGTGGCACATATCTTAGTCACAGTTAAAGTTTTCATATTTGCTGAGAAGTTTTTTTATATACTTAATTGAAAAAAGCGGTCAAGAAAGTGAAACAGAAAACAGTCAAGAGAGTTTTACGGTCTGCTTAGGCAATAGGGTTCACCCATCTAAGAACATCTATTCTTAGATGTGTCAATTTAGTAGTGTTCATAACAACAATTACCTTTATATTTTAGTATTAAATTATCCTTGAATCACAGACTTTACAATCTAAACTATATTAGACTTTTCATTCTAAACTATATAAAACAACGAATGTGAACCACCTTCGTAAAATATACAATGTCCCACAACTCCTTGGCCACATAACTGGTCAGCTATTGGTCGGAGTGTGAGCAGAGATATCCCAAGTATTTTACCCACAAATGGCGACACTTAAGCAAACCACTTCACAGACATACCGGACGCTGCGAAACCGAGATCGTGGCGCCCTAGAGAAGCGATAAAACGAACCAACATTGAAGAGCGACTCATTGGAAGCGATAGTCCTAGTGCGTAAGTGGTTCGCCGTCTTATAAATTATAACATTTTATTGCACCTGCAGGACCAACCGGTTCCGCTGTGGCAGCTACGGTGACACTTTAATGTGTAGAACCGGAACTGCGGTCAGGCTTACTTTCCACCTTGGCACTGTAGCAACAACGGTGTAACGGTGGGGCAGTGAGCAGTTAGTTATGAAATGTTTCGTTAAATTATTGGCACGACCACGTTAAAGTTACTGTTAATAACTTGAGTGTTATAATTAGCACAAAACGCGCAAAGGACATGATAAGAAAAGTGTCACTGTTACCATCCTTACCATTTAGAAGTGGCATGAAATGTACCATAAAACCAAAACCAAGGAATATAATTTCCCTCGCCCATCATAAACTTCAATATGGTGGTTTCTCGTTTTGCTTCGTGCAAAAATCCCAAGCCACTCCTGGCACAACGTGACGACATTTACAATTTAACGCAATTAACGTCGCGCCGGCCCTGTCGGACCGTGGAACGTCAGCGCATGGAAGATAAAAGACTGCAGCAAGATTTTTACTATTCCCACCGGGCAGCACTCACTGTAGCCATTCGTCTGACCACCACTCGCATTCATAAATATTCATCTGTCGTTGCGCTCCGGTACTGAACCGGCCACCACGGTACCGGGCGCCGGATCAATCGTTCGAGTGACCGGATCAACATATTTTATGCACGATCGAACGCAAACTATGCTTCACCTCGTATTACCCTACCGGTGCGAAATCATGTTGAAAAGCTAAACTCGAGGCAAGCGGTGAAGAACGTGAACGCAATCTCGGTAACGTTGGAGGAAAAGTGTCAAGACACGTCGTCCAGTAGCTTCAATTTCAAGAGCTCAACCTCTTGACCAGGGTTCACTATAATCTCATTTAGCTTCTCAAAGCTGCCAACCGCGTGAAGATGTTTCAAGCGTTTAGTAGCTCGTTTCGAAGCAGGAGAAGTGTCTTGACTCGCTTATCTTGCCACTTAAACGAATCGCCACTCTTCTGTGGTACCTGTAGAATATACTTTTTCCTTATATCCTTATCCTAAAATACCATCTACCTTTTAAGACAGCAAAAGAAAATGGAAAGGAAATCGTGCGTGGAAAAATATGTACGGTTAGTTGTTTGAAAAAAAAAACAATCTTTTTGTTCTTTTTGTTCATGTTTCAATGCGTACCACATATGGTTTCTTTTTGATCAATTATCCGGACATGTCCTCCTTTGGAAAACACATCAGTCCTTGAACACATGCGCTCATGCGAAACAGGCGCTGGCAATGTAATGTGGTTCAGTTTACGGATTGGACATTCACGCACGCGAATCTTGAGGCTTGAACGCAATGAACTTCTCTAACTGCAAACATGCCCGAAATGGAATTTTTACGAGCTGTAAATTTTATTATTATTTCATGTGCTTTTTGTGTCGCTTTTAGCAATGTATTTCTCTAGAATGCAGCTAATAAAAATAATCTGTTCGATAGGCCGATCATGTTATTCTCTTTCCATCGAAATAATGTAAAGGACCGTAAGGTTGTTATTTTACAGATTTACTCTAAAATCTTTTTGTGTAAATTTTTCACAAAAATTTACTTCAATTTACTCTTCAGTCTTTATTTTTCTTTTAATTTTACCTTTTTCTCACAGTTAGAACATACAATGGAAAACCGATGAAGCTTTTCAGGCCACGTAACCAGTATCTATTGTCTAAAAATATTATTCTCTCAAATTGCGAGCGTATTGGGCTAGGGAATCTAGTGGTTTGCAGGAGAGAAAAAAACACACCACTTAAGTCTGCCCATGTAATTCAAATCTTATATCTTAGTACGCGAGTTTGCAGATACATACAACAATAAAATCCTGAGCAATAAACAATAAAATGTTAATTCATATTTATAGCATGTTATCAGGTCTAACTTACTTATTGAGCCCATGAACAACAGACACAAATCAAATGTGTCATTATAACGAATTTTGATAGTGATATAATCGTATGGCATACATTAAAAAAGGTTTAGCTCAATACTAATATTATATCATTTATTTCAATATTGCTACCGAACAACAGGCTGTTAAAAAATCACTGAGATCGCTAATTACAGATCAAACTGGAACGTTGCAAAGCCCGGATTACAGGACCCGCTGTTTCTTACTTGAACTGTTATTTCTCGACCACAGACGACTGGGCTCTCAATGTTTGTTTGTTGTGATGTTGTTATTAACTCTACCATTGACGCGCCTGATCTTCTCGCAAGGCAGAACATTGCTGTTCCTCGTATCACGTCCAGACGAAATGCGTTTCTTAGTTATGAGCATCAAAGCCAGGTTTATAGTTTAAACGAACCGATGCATGCGATGTCCAGAGCAATAGTACGTTTAGGTCTTTTGATTACCACATGTCCATGTCCAATTTTAGAGAAACTCTGTTAATGTCTGATAGGTCATCTAGTTTTTAAGTCCATTGTAAATAATGTAGACTATGTGACAAGACATAGTTAACAATTTTTGAAACGTTGATATGTAGTATATCCCTTATTCAATTATTAGGCCCGCAAATAAATAATGGCCGTTTTGAAATCGATGAGGCCACTGTGGAATGTGGCGCGATTTTGATTGGTTACAAACGTCATAAATCAAGTTCGGGAATGACATAATCAAACTGTGTATACAGATTAGTGATTATTTCGTGCGAGTAAAAGTTCCTAGTTCTTGAAAATGTCTGATTTTGAGCCGGATATGCGCCATATGCGGGAAGTGTTTGTTTCGAGCGAAGAAAACGGTAGCCGAAGCGCATCGAGAGCTTTCGAGTGTTTACGGCAATGCTGCTCTAAGCGAAACAAGGTGTCGGGAATTGTTTCGACGCTTTCGAACGCGAAAAATCACGCGAAAAAATCATGGGGATCCCCCGGTCATACCCCAACATCAACAGCTCGGCCGAACATCCGTAGCTCGAAAGTTATGCTGAGTATTTGGTGGGGCCAGCTCGGCGTCATCTACTACGAACTTCTGAAACCGGGAGAAACAATCACTGGTGAACGCTACCGGAAACAATTGATGAGTTTAAGCCGAGTACTGCGTGAAAAACGGCCAGAATACTCATCACGCCACGACAAAGTTATTCTGCTGAATGACAATGCTCGGCCACATGTTGCGCAGCTTGTGAAAAACTACCTTAATACCCTCAAATGGGATGTTTTACCGCACCCGCCGTATTCACCGGATCTGGCACCATCGGATTTCCATCTGTTCCGATTCATGGCACATGGATTGGGTGACCAGCAGTTCTCTTCCTATGAACAGAATTGGTTGGATACCTGGATTGCGTCGAAAAACGTATCATTTTTCCGAAAAGTAATCCGCGATTTACCCGAAAGGTGGAAGAAAGTAATAAATAATAATGACCAATACTTTGATTGACCCAATTTCTACAAATAAAAATGCCACGAGTAAAAATAAAGTAATGAAAAAACGGCCGTTATTTATTGGCGCACCTAATATTTTCAAAATGACTCCAAAGTTATATTCATCTTGATAATAAAACAGAAGATTGTAAACATGTGAAAGACTTAAACATTTCGTTGTAACTTACATGTTCTATGTTTCATCTGGGTGTATATAAATTAAAAACACACACACTTTTCTAAGCCCATTTGTAGTCCATATGTAGTCCATCCATCCTTTGAGTAGTTACAACATTCAGTTTGCATCATCATTGAATATGCGTATCAACAATCAGCAATATTAATTGTTCTTGTTTTGATTAATCCTACTCCGAATCTCTATGTATATTTCACTTCAAATTACACGTAACTATCGAACGCTGCATGTATCAGAATGTTACAAAATGCAATCCGACAGCAAAACCCGGACATGTTAGCAACATCCAACAGTATTAGTGCACATCCATCCCCCGGCCAACCGGCACGATTCCACCGAAATTCCGCGAAATGCTCAAATCACATCATTAGCCTTTTTGTCCGTTCGAACACCACCCCCACCACTGATCTGTTCCCGAACCCGTGGCGGAACTCTAATGAATTGTGGAACCGCTTCTTCCCAAACCGTCTTCCGAGCCACATTCCCCAGCACCGCAGCGGCCGTACGATGTGCCAGCGGAAAGCCGAAATGCAACATTGATTGGATCATGCTGCATGCTCGCTTGTTTCCCACAAGCGCTCGATACGTAAGTTTAAGCTCTAATTTGGCGTGAAATCGGGAACACAACCGTACGTCGCGCTGCACTTTTGTCTTTGTGTGTGAAAGCAATTCGTTCTGCCGGTTGAATGAGCAATATGTTTTAACCGGATGAACTGAACCGAGCATAGATTAACCCCGGTTATTTTAAGGGAGGTCTTAGTAAACATTTACGCTGCGATACTTCGCGAGATTTTTACTTAAAACAAGCGTCACGTCTATCCCATCCATCATAATAGTTTTGTTAGATGATACTTCCTTTGTATGTCCTATATGAAGTTCAAAAAATGCTAAAAAAAATATGAATAATTTCAATATCACATACGAGAACTGATCTATGTGTCGACACCCTGCTGGCTAATTGTACATCGGGGTATCCACAACCAATCGCCGCTAGATAGCGTTCTCTAGAACCCTACTCATGCCTCCACGGCTTTCGCCACAAACCATCGTACATCCCACACCCGATCAAACCAAGCGTCTAAAAGCCAACATTTGTTCACCGCGCTCGCCGGTTCACCGCAACCGTTCGGAAAAGCCCGACGATGACAAAACCACGCTGCAGCGAAACAGATGACCGGCCCGTACTATCAACACGAAAACCCCAAAGTATCCCACATACCGTAGGCGTGTTGCCCATTCCAACCCATTCCCACCGCCGCTGCTGATCAGAGGCAAAATTTGAAATCATCATAAAACAAGCACTAAACCACTGCGGCCTGCTCCACCGGCCATCGCCTCCATCGCAGAAGGCCCGTCTGAGAAAAGCTCATCATAATAAAATGATGATCGCTGGCACGCCGGGTTCCACTGCTTCCCTCGCACGCGGGGGCAGATGTTCGACATGCCGATAAAACCGCGCACACTATCCACCCGTCTGCAGCTGGGAGCAGCCCGGAAGCAGGCTGACCTTTGCTCCTGGGATGTCCCGGGATGGATGTCCAAGGGCCCACCGGAAACCGCAACCACCACCGACAGCCACACGCCGGCAGGGCGACCGGAAACGGACCGGAAGGAATCATATCAGCCAACAACCATTACCAACACAATGTATGTGTGAGTGTGCGCGCTGCCTGAGGTCTCGAAGGGGGAAGAGACACAGACATGCGAGACAACGTCGAACAGCGTGTGCATTGTCAGCGTGATTAGCCTTTCGGGCTGAAATATGCATGGGCACCGAACGGGCCCGGAAATGAAAGATTGTTTCAACAGTTTTGACCCCGCGAGTGCGACATGCAAAACAGTGCATTAATGATAGGTCATTTGGCGGAAACCCGCCGGTTCGATTGTTTATGTCTTGCCCGGCCAGCAGCGATCAGCGGGCATTCTCTAATCTCTGCAAAATGGGTTTATAATTGCCCCCGGTTTCTATTTGTCGAACGCGCTGGAATGAATTTGTTTTGCATTAATCTACTCGCAATTTGTGCTGAGTGCTTATGCACATTTATTCGCCCCGGAATGCAAATTGCAATCACGGCATTTTCTTCATATATTGAAATGAAAACATTTTTTACTTTACATTGAAAGAATGGATGAAAGTTACTGATCTCTTTCTTTTGTTTGTTCCGTTGAACAGAGTTTATATTCGCTCACGATATAGGGTAAACATGTTTTTCACCCATCAAACTAAACATAATATTAGAGTGAGTTATTTCAAATATTTTTTTAATAGTTTGCCAAATGCCTACAAACTACAAATGCCTTTTAATTATGGTTGGTGTCGTGATTGGAAATGAGTAACTTTATTTATTCTGCTAAACATGAGTTGTAAGCGACTGCTAACTCATTTTGCCATTTTTTATGTTTTCTACCGTTTCTTCGGGACAATCGGGAAAGATCGTGATAATATAACCACAGATATCCACAGATTCTCTAGAAAGTGTTAAACGACTCAATGTCATTGATTGTTGTCAATGTTGCACTGCATAAACTGTTTCATCTAGAGAAAGTAACTCATAGTGCAATATATCTAGGTGAACGCACTAGATGTTCCTCAAGCTTTGCTGTCCTTGAGCATCCCATTGAGCCTGCAGAATCAATGACGTTCAGGTCGTGGACAAAAAGTTGAAAAGGCTAAAGCGACCGTTTTATTTTTAGGCTGTTGCACAATGCCTAATTGAGTATCCTATTGATGACAACAACAAAAAAGTTGTTTCTCACATAAAGAGCTTTACATTGTTTTAAACAATTTGACTATTTTACTAGAGTTATCTCCGAAACGTACTATTTTCAATTGGCCTCCAGAGATATAAGTTTTTTATATCTAAGACCACAAATATTTTAGATATACAGAAGAAGAAAAAACAAAACAATGTATCATATAATTATGGAGCATGTCCCTTGTCGTAAATGCTGCCTACTTCTAGACATATAATCATTGCAAACATGAGAATGAATGGAAAAATTATCGCAACGTATGTTCAATGGCAAACTAACTCGCGAACTACTACGCCGCGGACCTGTTAGCTAAATTCATCATTAATACTCTTGCGAGGAACCTGTGCTTCTCGAAACAGACATTGGTTCTAGTATAACCACGCAAAATTTAAATAAGCTAATATTATCAAATCGGCCAGCTGATATAATCCGACGTTTTTATTTTTTACTTATGTTTGTTTGACTAGAACTTATATTGCTTTTACATTTCTTTCATAGACCAACGATCACTTTGTTGCCAAATCAGCGGGGGATGTATAAACAACGAAAGCTTTGGTGGCCTGTAAATCACCCTATAATAGTTTAGAAATGTGTCAGAAAAAGGAAACCCAATCACCTGACGTCGTTCAACGTTAACAAGTATCGTAAAATTAAACGCCAGCGTCGGATTACTCAAAAACCTACTGTTCAACACATATTTCGCAACTAACGAACGCACAACATCACGTCGTAACTCGCACAAACGGGCTCCATCAATTGATCGCATCATTTCGCGAGACACGTTTCAATCAATCACCGCAATCCGCCACCATCCTAATCCAGCGCGTTAAGGTACTCAACGGCAGCCCGGGACCCGTACCGGTCAGTTTAAAATTACAACCACCCATCAAGCCATTTAACCCTACGCGTGCGATTTTCTATCAGATTGACCCGAGATCCCACGTATCGAGGTGCCATTTAATTTTATGTTGAAATTAATTCCACAACCGTTCGCAACGGGCGAGCGTGGGTGGACGCATATTGTGCCGATGCATCCTGCCGAGGACGTCGTGTCGCGTGCATGCGCATTACGCCCGTACCATGTGAACATCCCAGGAGAAGCAGGCATCCAACATCTACCCGCTTCTCAAGTGCCGTTCATTAAACAACGATTAATTTAATTAATCCAACAACACGTACGCAACCGGAAAGGTCGGCCACTGGAAGGCTGGTGGGTGGCGTGGGGGGGGGGGTTTGGTTTGAATAATTGAAATTGCTTGCCATACGCACTCTGTGGCACCACATCGAATCCGATTTTTCTACGCCGGCCGGAATGGAAGGCACACTAACACGAACACCCATCCCGTTTAGCATATTCCAGCAGAAATTATTTGCAAGTGATGAAAGAAAGAATTATTGATCAAACGAATACAGCACATTCGCACAAACTGGTGGTGTAGTATAACGCACACATAAAAATGAATAAAAGTGTACATGCTTTATCCATAACTGCCTTTTATCCATACTGGGCCTGTAATTTACGAGTGCTGATAACGAAGTTATTAATGTCATAACTAAGTGGGCAATGTTTGATTTTTTTTATCCATATACATAGCTACAAACACCAGCTGCTAAGTGAAAAAATATAACACACACAACCTTTCTACAAACAGTTCCCCAAATTTGACATAAAAATCCCAACAAGAACTGGAATCGTATTCAAAATAAATTGAATTGAAAATGTGAGTAAAAGAGCATGCAAAACTTGGCAAATATCCTCTAGTAGGCTTAGAACAGCTAGAAGGATCAAATTCTGGCTGCTTAGATGAATTTTCATATGTCTGTAAACCTATTGAGCTATAATTGAGTATGTAATTAAAAAAAACAGTAAAAATGCAAACAGTGTTTTTGTTCCAGTCTTTCGGCCAGTGTTCCTGTTTTCGACCGGCTGTGTTTCAATCTCTTGGTCACGCGAATAAGAGGTTTTAGTTTGTGTAAATGGTGTTAAAATTAGCAGAAAGTTACTAGAAAAAGATTTGCACCCTTGTTTTGCAGCAAATACAGATTAAAAGTGATTAATTCTTTAATTTAACATCGCCATTTTGAAAAACAAAAAACGGTCATTTTTCAAAATCGCCCCCAGAAATGTCAAATGAATCCCCTTCTTCAGCTTCTTTTTGAATGCCAAAATACTCTACATTCTACCACCTGGTTATAGTTGCCTTGGTTTCAGCATAAGGATTTTGACATTTGTCATTTTATACTCTAGTTCTTGGTTTGGACCAACCTAAACTCATTTTCTTCTCAAACACTTTCAACCTTTGTAAGGAAAATAAAAATCCATCACGCACACATTCAAAAGCGATTGAATTTCTCGATCATAAGAAATCATTTAAAGATTTCATTGCCGATTTTTATTGCGATTAATAGCCAGAAACCTCGAGAACGTAAATGCACGCAATCACTCAAGGTTACGGGCCCGGTAGTAACTTTTCTTCAAGCCGATCAGCACAAAGCTCCAGCACGAAAAATTGTCCCCATCACAAAGCATTTAGCTGGCGGCCTAGCAGTAGCGCTCAAGCCACAACTTTGTGCCGTCAATCTTACTGCCGCCGTCTGCGGAAATTCCACTCCCAAAGCCACGCGTCACCTGCGCGACAAACGCGTTGATGTTTGCTCTTTATGGCGCCACATTACGAGACATCGCGTTTCCCGAAACATTTCGGTCCGTGGGACGCCAAACGGGGGCCAGCAGGCGGGACTCACCCCCCTGCTCAAATTATTGTAGGAGGAACAGGGAGCGTGGTGGAGAGACGGGAGCGTGGTGACCAGGTGATAAAGGGGGAGAAAAAAATCAGGCACCATAAAAGTAGGAAATAAAAGAAATGTCCAAACTTTTCCTTCGCGCGGGTTGCCATTTCACGCAGCGCTCTGAAAGCGTTGGCGTGACAATTATTCATATCCATGTGACCCAATTACTGGTCCACCGCCTACCTTATGTCGTACGTTTCCTACGGCGTGTTCCTTTCCCGTAAACCGCACCCCACAAGGTAGAACCCCCACTCTACCGGAAACCGACCAGTGTACATTTCCGCTACCACCAGCAGCAGCAGAACGACACCGAGTCGTTTGTATTTGGTGATGCATATTTCTTTTGTGCTACCACAAACTATATGCTCAAATAAACAAAGCAAACAAAAAAATCGTCAACGAGAGCGGAAAATCGTTTCTCGTTTCGTACTTCTTCTGCGCCACCGTAAGTAAACAAAAAAAAAACGCCAACAAATATGGCGATCGAGCAGCACCACTCGGCCGCTCCGGGTTACGGCTGTGGCTGTGACATCCACCCGAGACGGGGTGCCGGTCGGGTCGTTAATAATTTACATTTATGCATTCTAATACGTCATCGATTCGCCTGCGGTCTGAGGTCGTGAAGGTGAAGGCGCGTGAGGCCGTGTCGTTTTCGGTTTACTGTGTTATCTTTTTAGGCGGCGCCCGCAACCGCACGCTCCGAATGAAAACTTCGGCGACAGACGCTGTGTCGGCAGGACATCGTGGTGATTAATGTTCTACCTTTGCTTTATTTCCGCCGAATGTGATGTAAACGAACCGTGGGTTACATAAACCATGGACACAGATGAAATAGGACGCAATAAAGTGTAAGCCTTTTGTGTAAATATACGGTTTTAGTGTTACACTTACACGTGCTTTATGGGGCGGACAAAGGAATGGACTTTTTCAATCCGCTTAGACCGCTTAGAATAGAAATAATAATTTCATTGCACGTTGGGGCGTTAACTGGTTAAAAAAACTAAATTTCGAACTACTCATTTATACTGGAGCAGTTGCGTTCCTTAAACTATGTTAATACTAGTATAAGTATAAGTAAAGCAAAGTAGTTAACAAAATCCAACAAAAAACACACTTCGCTGTGAAAAAAACTGAAGTCATTAATCTATATACATGATAATATAGTTTTTCGTGGTTTTGTTTCTTCTTTATCTTATATGCCTTGTCAGAACTTGTCAGGTAATTGATAAATTAACATATAATTTACTTATTTCACATATCGTTTGCGCTTTATCTGAAAAGTAATATATAAAAGACACCTAATTACAATCGAACTCGATAGACAGATTTATCTATCCAAGAGTGGCTTCATTCTTGCTGCTTGTTGCCATCCTCCGTTGCAGCAAATGTAAATACGAAGGCAAATGAACGAAGCAACGATACGAAGCAAATGAAAAGAAAGGCAACAACTTTCAAAGAACTTTACCTTCTTCCATTAAAAGTTAAAAAATCACGAAAAAGATGGGCATTCTAAACGAAATTTCTGTATCCTGAATGGAGGCGCCTGGTATGTCCAAATATGTGCACGCCCTTCATTGCCGACGCCTCTTAAGTTATTATTTTTTTATAGATGCTGTTTTATTTCACAAATAATCAAATTTTTTATCCAGCAGTCATGATAATTTTAACTAAATAAATGTCTCGAAATTAAAGTGTCTAGAAGACCCTACTGGTAAAATAATAGGGCAGAGTATTTACAATCTATTGCAATATTACGTAAATCACTGACTAGTTATATTTAAAGTAAAACAATTGCAGATATCCTCGAACGGTACACATTCAGTGATTGATTGGGATATTTTTGTGTTCGTTGGTTTAAGTTCCAACATCAATAGTTTATTCAAATTTTATTCAAACATCTCTAGGATCTTTTAAAATGGTTTCTAGTGAACATAACAAAGGTAAAGTAAACTACAACAATGCATCCATGAGATAAGAAAATATATTTTACACAACATTACAACGGCATATAACGGAAATATATTTCAGTTTCCCCTGCAAGAACAACCAGTCTTTGCCAGCGTTCTGTTTTATATATGATGTCCAATTAGCTTGAAACACATGTTTCCATTGGTAATCCGGACTATCCACGGTTGGCACGATCACAGTACGAGACACACAAGAACCGAAACCAATCGCTACTCTTCAAAGGCAAATCATTGGCAGTTGCCAATAGAGCTGCACTTGGCCTCTGCAGCGACTGGCAGCAACACCGAAGTCATCCGTAGCGGCGAATCAATTCAATAAACCTTCCCGGGACGGAACAAAGCTCGCCAGCAATTAAGGCAAATGTGTACACACCAACGCCGGGGATATCGGACGTCGTTCCAGCGCTCGTTGTCCACACGGATGCAACTGGTGATTCTGCACACCGCACGGTGTCCCAGCGTTATTATTACTGCACTCATGCGCCGGAACGCTTAAACGCTTTAACCGAACCGACACACATACACGCACACCCAGCACAGCGCACGCGACTGCATTCGGAACTGGAAGCCACTCTTCCGCTTCCGTTTCCGTCCAGGGGGCGTCCATCCAGGGGACGATAACTTTTCACCATGTGCACCAACACACGCACGCGTCTTCTTGTTCCGATTTCCCGTTCCCGAGTGGGCGGGTATTTCGGTAAATATTTAAATCAATCGATAAAATGCACGCCAGACGAAGGGCTCGGTTCCCGTGGGACCCGGGCGGGTCGCTTTCGGGGAATGAAAGGTCGATTTGTACCATTCTACGGTTCATTCTCCCTTTACGCCGAAGGACTCGTAAGCGATACTCGGGTCCGGCAGATGAACGATATCCATTTCGAGCAGTGAAACATACTCGAACGGAACCCCTTTAAGCTTGTTCTATATCGTGTGTGCTCAAAGTAATGGCAATGGCCGCATTCTGCTCGTGCTTGACCGAGCTTGCGTCGAAGAATGTTTTAACGTCCCCATTCCTGGTCCACTGCAACAACATCAAGCGCAAACGCTCGTCGGTATACTTACACAGAAACGTGATACACAAAGCACTTGTAGCCGGCCGGACGCTCGAGGAAGTTGTACACCTGGCCCTGGAAGGTCGCCCGTCCCGCGTGTCGCCGCTGGGCCTTCACGTAGCTGCGGGTCGCTTCGCCCCACTCCTGCGGGCCCCCACGGTCGACCGACAGTTGCAGCCCTGCAGCGTTCATCCATCGTAACGGCCATCCGGAATGCAACAGGTACCGGGCAGGCGCGGACGAGCCACGGCAGGAAGGAAGGAAGCCATGCAATGGGAAGAAACGGGTGAGCGTGTGATTAGACATCCTGCATCCTGTGTGGAGTTGTCATCTATCGTGCGTTTATTTATTAAAGCAGATAAAGTCTGAAAAGTCATATCGAGTTAAATATTTCAGCATGCACTTAGCCGTGCGGCGAGGCTGATGTTTCCCCCGACTTCTTGAGGTTTGGTGCCGATGCATAAATCATTTCCATTTCTCGATGTTCAAAATTTACAAGAACGACATTTTCTCATTTCCCAGCGGCATTGTGTGGGAAAAGTTTTATATTCATATCATTTTAATTGAATCAACGTTCAGCGTCAAGTTTTACTGCGCCATATCGAGAGCATCTAGCCGGGGCAGTGTGACGAGTTCGACTGTTTACGTTTCATATTCGAAAGTTTCGCACTCGTTATCACTCTTACATCGAAACCGTACACCTTCGGTCGCAGCGGTGCGGCAGCGATTGTGCCTGTTGGCAGAATTGCCAACTCTGCTCAATTCCAGCCGGCAATGTTGGCGGTGCTATTTGTGTTTACTTTCAATTTCTGCCCGACCAGCATCCGGGGGAAAATTAGTGTTCGTGGCTGGTTGTATTGTGCAGGCCCGATTTCACGATCGAAACGATTCATTGCGATCGAGTAGAAAGTTTTCTTTGTTTATATTGCAATCTGTGCTAAAGGACGGCGGTTGGGCTACTATTTAAAACTCTCATTTGATAATTATGTATAGCTTCTTTCTTCTTAATTTACGATTTTAAAGATGGAAACATTTATATTTTTGTTTATATTCAATTTAACTAAAACCGAAAGCCTAGCGGAAAAGTTTTATTACATATCATAACTAGTTCAACTTACCATGTTTCAAAGGATGTTATAGACAAATAATTTGTGTAGATACACCCAAACTAAAGTAAACAAATTAAAAATAGTTGAAAAAATAAAAACAATAAATGACCTAACAAATAAATGAATAAATTAACAAATGAATAATAGAATAAGAACTTAAAACATTTGTAGGATAAAGAAAATATCCAAATCCATTAAATAAATAAACAGACAAAGAAATAAAATCAGTAAAAAAGTTTGTTTAACTAAATTAATTACGTAATCAATTCTGATATAAAAATATATACATAAACAAACGCAAGTTTGTAAAAATATAAAAATATAAATAATAATAATATAAATAATAATATATATTGAAAATTTAAATAACAATAATTTAAATAAAAGAAGAAAAAACATATACAAAAAGTAAATGAAAACATCTCTAATTAATTCATCAATCTTTCAATAACTTACGCTCTCATGATAAGCTCAATAAAAAGTGTAAACAACACAAGACCTTGTCGCAATTTTCTTCCGATTCCGAACGATGTTGCTTATTAAAATGGGGTTGATCAATCAGGAGTATATTGGATTCTTCTAGGAAATAGAATTCCTTTCAAATTCTAGCGACAAAACCGATGGTATGTTCAAAACGGAACACTCTAAAGCCGTAGCATGTGTTAGTTCATCTCGTACCATGCGGTGTTTGTGATTTCCATTCCAAATTTCTATATATGCATGAAACATTCTTTCCCACCCTCTCCACCCCCGGCACCCGGCAGTCAGTCAAATGGTCCGTGTCAACGTACCTGCGACGCGAACTAAAAGCGTGTTATGTCGCTCTGTGGAGTCTGCAAGAGGTTGGAAAATTGGCCCACTTTAATGCAAGCCAAGCAAGCCGGTGATTACTGCTACTAGTAGAATTGCATTGGCTTGTGTATGTGTGTGTGTTAGTGTAGAGTGAAAACGGAAGCGAATCGAGTAAAGTTTCGCGAAAACTCTACAAAACCAAAGCCAGCTTTGTTCCTTCGCTCCCTACTCACCGATCGCATTCAAGGACGTCTGCTCCCCGGACGCCACGATGGCTGCCGTCGCTGTCGATTTGCGCTTGAAGTTTTTCTGCCTCAGCGCGGCCCCGCCACCAGCGGCACCGCCCACACCGCCGGCCATCTCCAGGATCGTTACGGCCGGGGAGTTCGGTAGCAGCTTTCCACCGACGGCCCCGTACATTAGGTGCTCGTTGAAGGCGATCCCAAGCTCCTCCAGCCGTTCGCTCCCATCGCCGTAGCTTCCAACGCCAGGGCTGATGCCACCCGCATTGATGCCTCCCGCACCGCCGTTGGACGCCGCCACGCCGACGTTCGCCCCCACCAGTATACGTCCGCCCGGCGTTAGCTGACCGCCGGCGAGCGTTCCGCTGGCGTAGCTGCCGTAACTGCCGCACAGGACACCACCGCTGCCGCTGATCACCTGCACCGAGGCCGTCCGATCGTGCAGCAGGTTCTCCGACTCGTCCAGCGCCATCAGCTCCGTTATCTCGCCGCCCTCGCTCATGAAGGACGCCGACTGCGAGTGGGAGGCAAGGTAGCTCAACCGCGGCGACCGGTTGATGTTTTCCGCCAGCGTCGGAATACGGTGGTGCTTCGCCATTTTTGCCTCCCGGGCCGATTGCGCCCTTAATCGCCGCGTCTCGGAGGCGAGCTTACGCCTCTGCGCTTCCGTCGCTCCACCGTTAATGGTTGCTTCGAAATCGCACGCACACACGAAGCCACACGCACACGGCTCGCCTTACCACGCGGTGCTCGTCGCACGTGGAGGAACACTGCCCACTAGCGCTGCTGTCGACATTTGGCTGAAGCTACCGGACCCGATTGATGCTGGACCCGGCGAGAAGACTTTCGCGAAGGAATCATTTCCCGCTGGTTGGTGACCACTGGGGATAAAAATACAGAAGTGAAGAGCTTGTTTCAGGTGGGTGGGATTTAAGCTTGTTTATTTATAGATGTATTGGACAGTCGGACCAAACCAAAGCGCCCATAATGAGTCATTTGTTGAGCGAACCCCGACGAGTAATTAATAATTAGCTATTGCTGCGCCCTCAGCAGCACGTCCCCTTTACTTCCGTGTCATATAAAACTACCCCACAGCTGCTCGACACAAGGCGGTGCATTATTAAAACTACCTTCATGTTGATTAATAGCGCACCGTGTACGGTCCAATATTGCTAATGGGTGGTGAAAGGCTGAATTCGATTACCCAGCATAGGCCATTGCTTCCAATTGTTTGACGAGCTTTGGGGTGTTGATGAATATGGACAACAACCTCTATATGCTTATTAATATCCTTCAGCTGATATAATTATTATTATTAGTATTACTGTTATTTATTAATAATTTGTCGAACCGTTAGCTTATTTGTAAGTATGATGAACTCTAATGCTGAACGCATAATAACACATTACACAGTTTTCTAACTCATCGGGTCACGACACTCTTTACATACTCTCATCATGAGAGCCTAAGATATTCAATCATCTCAAGCATTCATTCATCGTGTGTGCTAGATCTAGATACTGCTAGACACATACCAATTAGTTTAGCCAACCAGATTGAGAGAAGCGGTCATTATAAATAGTTTACTGTAATTAAATCAATGAACATAGTACATACTTTGGAGGATGCCATTCGAAATTAAAATACTCGCAACACAGTGTCGATATTATGCTATAGTAATATGTGCCATAGTAATATGTGGTTTACATATTTTCGTAAAATATTGTATATAGTTCTTATAGCACTAGGTACCAAACTATACTAAACTGAAACTAAACAGAACACAAGCGTTTGGCATACAGGGTATTACAAACACAACCAAGTTGTTTTCAACGACGTGGATGATATACTTAGCGATCAAAATTATTATTATTAAATTATTAAAATTATTAAGTTCCTTTAAGTAACTGGTAATTTCTTGATTGATATTCATTTTTAAAAGGAATACAATAAGATGGTCAATAAATAAAAACAAAAATACCCGACTTCTTTGTGTTGTAATCACTATGAAGCGTTTAAAAAACGCTTCAAGATAGCGCCACCTATAGTTGAGAATACGCTTGGATTGTCTGCCAATAGAGGGCGCTATTGTGCAAACCGCTCACACAGGGATTCAGAGTCCTCTTGCAATATTAGTTTTTTGTTGTAAAGTGTGCGTGTGTGTGTGTGTGTGTGTGTGTGTGTGTGTGTGTGTGTTAGAATTGATAAACATTAATTGTTTTATTAATTGGGATTCATTTTTCTTTTTGACGGCCTTCTAGGCAGTAAAAATGCCAAAAATTCAAGGTTGGTTGTTATTCCAGGGCAACTTGACGGCGTTTACTTTTCCATAACAATCACGGCATCAAAACACATGAACCAAGTTGAACAATCTATGTACAACAACAAGTAAAATAACTTTCTTTTTTGCGATCAATTGACTAAAATTTAGTAAAATTTAGTATAGACCAACCCATTGCCCATATAACAAAACATATTTCAGAACATTAATCAATAAAACTAGATTATTGAAATAGAAATTTGTCAACCGAATCCAGCACATTAAATATTCAGTTGGATTTATTATGAAACCAAAACAACGTCATTTTCTAAATAGTTATCATGAAATCGGTAATACCGAGGTGTTTCCTGTCGTTTGATATAGTTCACATGCCTAATTCCGTATGAATGCTCATAATAATAATAATCATATGAATGATCAAAATGGATGGTTTGTACATCAAACAATAGTTTAGTCAATCAAACAAAACATCACGTTCACCACGAAATCACCTTTAAATACTCCGTATTGGGCTTATTATCGTTATCTTTTCTCGAAATTTAAGGTCGCTCTTAAGGTCGGACAGAAGGACCGGCTCTAAAGAATTCTTAGATAATGACAAATGATTATTCATGCTGACCAAAATAACGAGCGCGAATGCAACTTGACGGATCTTACAAATTCCATTAATTAAACTCTCTCGTCCAAACCTCACGACCCCAGCGGGCTAGCGTTCCCTGCAGGCCGCAAATTGTTCGGAAAATCGAAATCTGCAATCTTTTCGCCTTCACTGAAAGGATTCACTGTGCACTCTCGCTTGAGAAGATACTCGAGTAACCTTCTCCGTCCAGCGCGTAATGATGCAAAAGTTACTGGGCGGGTCAAGGATGCAATTGGCCGACACTTGGCAAAAAGCGCAAACCGCTCTCGTCGAAGCAGACGCGGAGCACATCTGGGCAGCAAAGCAGGCCATAAATCATTCTCGTCATCGATTTTCCCGGTTCGTTATGCATTTTGACAGCGAAAAGTTAAATTTCTGGAAGAAACAGTTCGTTTTAAAGGCGCTCCACAAAAATAAATCATCAAGAAGTTGGAAATGCTTTAGGCTTTGATTTGGGATTTAGTAATATTTTTAGATTTTTGTACTAATTTAATAATTTAAAAACTCGTTTTTATGAATACCGAAACCTAACTTTGGATTCATACATCCGAATTCCAAATATCTGTATGGACATGCAGAATAACACTTTCATCATTATAATGGTAAACACTCCAATGGTTAATCTCTTTAATGCTTCCTGATACCAGACTCTTCAACAAAACATTCTGATCTCTGGTCTGATCTTCTGATAAATCACCATCCACAAAGAAATGACAAATTCCCGACGGAAAGGTGAAGCAGACATATGTTAGGCGGATCCGTGTAACGATCGAGCGGGTTAATGCACACGGCTACAAAGTGCAAAGTGTGCAACGACCGGAAGTGCTGCGGTTTTCCACAACCCACATGTCGCTGCTCACATGTCTGCCATCGAGCACACTGAAATGGAGTAGAAAATAAATCACTTCAACGCAACCCGTCATAATATTCTATCCGCCAGCTAGCTCGCAGAGCGCCGAACGTTTCACTCGAATGCAAATTGCACCACCATCACCAGCTTTAACCCCTCGATCCTCGCGTCCTGTGAGACAGAATGATGGAGGCAAGAAAACACAATTTTTTACAAAACTTCACACCGGGTACATCCGGCGCTAGCAATCGCTTTGCACGAACGTGATCGCTTTTTCTCTCTTCCTCCTCCTTAGCAATTGTTTGTCGCTACTTGCCGCATGGAAAAAGATGACAACATTTGTAGACCAATGCCCGTGACGGTGGTGGTGCTGCTGCTGCTGCGGTTGCTGCTGCAGATGATGAAGATGATGATAATGACGGTGATGGGGATGCTGATGAGATGGTTCTTTTTAGTCACCACAAATCGGATGTGCACATGCAAGCGCTACGTACACGGCAAACTGGGACTGCTTCCGATTTTGGAACATGTTGCAAGCCGAAGAAACAGGGACAAGTTCTGTGTGTCGTAAAAAGGACACAACTTCCGCACCCGAAGTGCAACTGGCACTGTACTGTTTGGCTGGAAAACAATGGGCGATACAATTTGTCACCACAGTGTATTTTATTCTTGTTTTCCTTTTCTAACGAGAACTGTGGCAATGGTTTATGATGTTGTTTGAAAATGTGTTGCCCACAAGCGACGCAATTCGATTTAGAATCACATCAACGACTTTAACAGAACCATTAGCATGTCACACATGTGGAATAGCATCAACCGGGCTACGGTGTATGTGTCTGTCGTGAAGCGTAACGTGAAATGCACTTTGAAATGGCATCAAAAACATATTTTGTTTTAGACGAAAAGAAAAGTATTAGCTTTTACAAAGTTCAACAAATTACTTTATATAAGTTTTTCCAATTTCTCGAAATTATTTTGAGCGTGGAGCAAGCTTTTAGATTTGTGATTTTGAACCGTTCTTGTTTTTTGACGACATGGTCGTAATTTTTTTAATAAATATGAAGAAGATGTAAGATACCTCAATCTGGAACAGCAAAGTAAATCTTCTGTAATACCTTTCTCCTTTTACAACTATAGTTTGTGCATCGTTGTACATTACTCGAGCAAAGGACATAGATGAGGTATCTAACACAATAGGTTCGTTTCTTTCAGACGGATCGGGGGGATTTCGTCCCTCACTTTGTCAGCTACTTGTTTTTGTTTTGGGGTATCCTAGTATCCTCAATCTCGTTATGCAGAATATCAATAGAAGTTTTCACGAATAGAAGACAAAATCATCGCATATGCTGAGAAGCCTTCAAATATCGAAGCCCTTTCGGCTGCATATCCTTGTATAAAAGTAGTAATGCAGCAGCTAGCCTTCTTTGCTGTTCCTAGTACCATTGCAACAACCAAATCAATTCGTTGGATCATTACTAAGAGGTTACCTGAAACTAATGGGGCAACGCCAACCGGGAGCAGGCGAACGGTTTGGCGTAACACCGGCAGCCGGGCATTTGTTGTTACTGTTGTAGAGTACGTACAGTATTGCATATGTTGGCTCACATTAGGGTTCGAAACGGACAGTGGCTTAGTTAGTTCATCGGTGACGTCCGCTTCCTAGAGGAAGCCCTCCAACACCAAATTTGCATGTTTTCCAGAACCTCACTAGCGACGCAACGCAGCACAGCGTACCCGTTATTACCTTATGGTTTCATCTCGCTACGTTTTCATGAGTAAAGTATCATTTTCTCAAGTTTGCTCTGAGTTTATACAGTACGTTGCATAGCAATAGCGCCACTTGTTTGAAGGGGATATCTCGAATCAGATTTGTGATTCTTCAGGACGGTATTCGAGTAGTGGAGAGTGAATTAAATTATATATGAAGTGTGAAGTGGTTGAGATTTTCCATTTTAAAATCATTCCATTCCAATACGAACATGCTTTGTTAGCTTGCTTCTTCTCCCAAAAATTCATACAAAATATAAGTACTAAATATAGGACGGCCTGGCCGTATCGTCCTAACTGAATAAAATAAATAGATAGAATACATAGCCAATGACTTTTGGAGCCCGCAAAAAGGAATATAAGTGCTCCAAAACACACATACAAAATCATAATTTTTCGATCAAACCTATAGAAATGATATCAATAAATATCATCGCAATCGGTCAAAAATGACAAAAATAGCATTCTAGGTCCCAATTGTTATCAAATTTGGACGGTATTTGTAACAAGTTGTATTTTTGAAATAAACATATTTAATAATCTTAGGAAATTATCGATAAAATATGAAAATTATATAACACTACAAATAGAAAGCGCATGTCGATAACTCTTGCCATTTTCGAGCAATTCATTTGAAAGTTGCAACAGTGTCAATTTGATTAACAATCAAACAGTTCAAAGTTAATTATCAATCTGTATACGACATATGTCAAATTAAAAATGATAAATAACGCTAGCTATCTAACCCCAACGTTTAGAATGAATTGAATTAAATTTATTTCTGCAATAACATATACACTACAATACATGTACACAACCGCGGTGTAACGTTCGACGGCGATGACGATCACATTATATCGAGACGGCCACACAAGCAACGAAATTAATTTACTTTTCATCCCACAACAACCCACCTTCCTAATGAGAGTTCCGAGCCATCGCACAATCCTTGCCATTCCTTTTCCCAATTTAATCTTGTTCCGCTCACGCGTCGTTCATCACGCCCCTTTTTTTCTAACCCGGACCCGAGCGCGTCCGATCTTCACGTCGCATTTGATGTGTTTTTTCTCCTTTATAAACCCTCTATTCCACCAGCAAACGAGTTCAGCCCGTTTAGCCGTAGCAGCAGTGCTAGGCTCGTTTTTTACCCCACTAGACAATACCTTCCACTCATACGGGAAACAATTTTTCTTCATTCGCAGACAAAACGGCTCACGGTCACCTTCCAGCTGATCTGCTCCTGTCGGGGGATGGAACGGGTGCAAACGCAAGGACGCGATACCGACAACCCACCGCAGAACCATGCACCCGGCCCATGCCAGTGAAAACGGATGGAAGAAAAGCCACCTCATACAACTAAAAGCCGTACAATTAATCATCCTCGAGAGTAGCGAAAGCCCCCGAACCGTGGTCTGTCGCACGGGCCTGTCCGCCGTCTGCCTTGGACCGATTACGCCGTGGTCTTAAGACCCCGGGAGGTGCGCAAAAAATACATCCCACCACGCCGCAGCACGGCACCTAGCGTGGTGGCGGAGGGTAACGCTTCTCCTGCGCTGCGCCTTATGGGTGTGAAACGACCGATGTTCAACATGTGCGCCTCGTGTTGCCTATTGTTATTGTTAGTTTATCTCGTGCCGGGCGGTTCCTGTTTTTTATCCGCCACTCCATTCTGCTTAATCATGGCCGCATATTTATGGCCTGATGTTTATTTCTATTGTTTCGCATCGGTTGAGAAGGAAGGATGTGAATATATTCGTTCGGAGGGGTTTTGCCTACGCCGTCGTCATCAGTTTCTATCACCGTCTTCGTATCAACAGCTGGTTTTGTCAAGCATTCAAAAAATAAGCCACACATGAACCTCCCCAAACGAGACGGAAAAGCTAATTCTGTCGCAGGCGTTGTAAATTATCATACCTGTGGCTTTGTTGGGGGGAGCATCCCATAAAGCAACAATATCTGATGGATAAAGGACTTATCCACGCGAAACGAGACGATGCTCGAGAACGATGTAAGATATTATTTGCCTGAATACAAAAAGTTTTGCTATTCAGCATTCCCATATGCGTTCACATAAGTAAAAGTTGCACTAGACCTGGTCTGGCAAACTCTAGCGGCGGATAGAGAGATGATAACTTTGGTAAATTAACTTCTTAAAGTCTAACAACTAAGGCAAATATTGGTAAATCAATCGTTAAATGTTGTATATACTGTTGAATGATTATTTTAAACAAGTTCAAAAAAGAGTACTTTATAACTGTCTTAAACGATACAAATATATTTTTACGCGTTTTTTTTTCAAGAATACGCGTTTTTTTCAACCTTAAAACGAAGTTGGACTTTTGGAGCAAGTGAAGAAACCTTGTAGTGAAAGTAAACGAACGCAAAAATCCCCAATATACTAATCTAACTAATTTTTACTATTTTTTTTTTGTTAAGTTTTGTTACTGTTTCCACATTTTTAAAATTTGTCAAAACATTTGAAGCATCATTGAAAATATTGAGCATTATTGAGAATGAAGCAAAAATTCCAAGGAATATCATAAACAGGTGGTATTTAACAGCAAATGTCATTATCATGATCGTGATCAATCAACTAGTGATTCACTCCCATCGTTTCCCAATCCCATCTGATCCTAACGATCCAGATCCGAGTAGAAACCAAATCCGATCCGACTCCCTCGTATACAGAGATACGAAGGTTTAATATATACACTGCCTCGTGGACACAGTTTTACACTGCTGTATTAACAAGACTATTCAGCTGTTTTTAGAATTTTTATCCGAGATGCGAATCATGGATATCCCAGATTTCTGATCGAATCCAGGTCGATCCCAATAAGGATCGACTCTCAGAATCCGATCCGGATTCAGATTTCCATCACAACTACCATCTGAATTATACGTAAAGCAACCTATCTTTCGCAAAAGCTGTTTCCACCCTGCCAATGCCCGAATTTGATTATAACCATCTTTTCATACGTGCTGCAAACAGCATTGCATTGAAAAGGTTCCAAAACATCCTTCATAGAAATACATCCTACACTCCAACATTAACTTCTAGCCGTCCATCTAGCCGCTATTCCTTGTTCAACCATAACATATCCTCCGTTTGTTTCCGTTCCACTCTTTTGTCTACCAAATCTTAATGTTGTGTATGTGTTTGTGTTTTAACTTTGTGAAATAATAGTAATATTACTAATAATTAGACATTTTATTTATTCAGCAATGACGTCCTAACGACTTAATAATTGCTTAATAATAATTGCTGGAATTGAAATAAGATACATTCATTTTCAAACTTATACACAAAGTCTGCCAAACAGCCGAATTCTTTTCAAATCTTTTCCATTTAAAATCAACCCTCACTTTGATACATAGACATATTTAGGTAACTGCTCTCTACATACATATCTATTTACTTAGCGGCTGTTCTGGTGACAGTTACATAAGCATTATAGGTTGTTTGGGAAAAAATAGGTTGCTTGGGAAGATTAGGTTACCTGGAAATAGGTTACCTGGAAAGAAGAGGTTACTTGGGAATCGCAGAGGCTAGAAGGTTAGAAGGGACAGAAAGGAAGAATCGTGTCAGCGCAGAGGAGAGACCCGAATCCGTATAATGAGAAGTTCTTCGTGTTCTTTAGTTTATGGTCTTGCTAACCCTAAATATCAGACATAATAAAACCGGATTAAAAACTACAAAATACCCGGCAAAGAGTTTGTGCCGTAACACCGGCAATATATTTATTAACTCTTTACCAGACTTTATTACCCATAGCTCTAAATGCAACCATTCAAGTAAGCGTCTATTTATGTTACTTCGCTACTCATTCTTGCGGGGTATAAACAATCCACCCAATTAAATTATGGCTTTCTGTAGAACTAAGCAACACAGCGGCATTAAATTAATCGCAGCGTCCAACTGACTAACCACCACTGCTTTTAAATTATTTCTTGCAACTTTTTTAATCTTGCGTCATCCTCACAACCGTAAAACCAGCGGACCAGTGAAAGCGCTGTGCTTAGAGTCACTCGCGGTGCAAACAACCACGGTGCGATCTCCTCCGAAACCGTAACCGTTAGTTAAGCAACAAGCACAACCATCCTCGCCCGAGGTCACAAACCGAACCAGCCAACCAAACCCGGTGGGATTGGGATTAGGAGAGTACACGGCGCGTCCCCAAAATGCGAAATTTTTTCATCTTTGTTTGTTTACTGGTTTTTCGGGGAAGTCGTTCTGTCGAGACATAAATCAACAGAACCCCACGGAACCAAGCCGAACCTCTTCGGTTGCGCGTAATGAGATTAATAATCAAGCCGTATCGTTTTTGGACCGCTACGCCGCCAGTCAGCTTTTTAGCGCATTATTTTACACCCCGTGGCAGTTGACCTACTTTGTGCCATGACTTAAGGCGTTGCGATTTTTTTTGTGTTGCATTACGCTCCAAGATTTTGTATCAACCTTTATCCCGTTTTCCAGGTTTTCTGAAGGATATCAATGATACTTCAACGTATCCATATGGTCACCAAGGTAATCCAGATCATTTTTATAATTAAAAAAAATATTGTACGGTTTTCATGATGAACAAAACAGTAAGACCAGATCAAAATTTTGAAAAATTCATATTTGAACGCCAGACATAAAAGTCACAGAGAAGATTTAGTGACGTTGCTACTAACAACTTTATCAAAAATGATCATGTGCTAGCTCCTGGAATACAACATTTATCTCTTATTGCAAATATGTAGAAAAATACGATTCTCAGAAGAAGAAGCATTTCGTTACCGCGAATCGATAGCGATGCACTTTCAATCACCCTCATTCGTTCAAAAGCACTCTAACAGATCATCTTGTAAAATCTGAATCCTTCAGCTGTACTCTACCATCTCGGTCGGGCTGGTAAAATTAACAAACCTATTTCAGGGTTCTTCCTACCTCCAAATAGAAAAGCTGAAAAAATGAACTAGAAAAAAAACCTCAGTGCAATTAAGGGTAGATTCGTTTCGTCTTATTTTGGTTGCCTTCCGAAACGGGTTCAAAACGGCAAGATGAAAACCTTGAACTCCTGACGATGCACCTGCAGCGAAGAAGCAACGGGTTCACCTTCCGAGTTGCCATCTGCATCTTTATGACGCCTTCGCTGTCAGCCTACGGATACGGCTGCTCTGATAAGCCCAGCCTCCTCTTTTTTTTGCGTTTCCCACACCACCCGCACTTTCGCCAGCAGTAGTGAAATTGATTTTCATCGACCTGCTGAGAAGCTGTCGTCTGGTGACCTCCCGAACCGTTGCATAAATCGCTAGCTGGTAGGACACGCCCAAGCAAAAGCCTGCCCGAACCAGAACCAGACTGATCCGACCACATGGCACGAGCATGACGCTGTTTGTTTCATTTTCACGGGCGCACCGCGCGGTTGTTACGCGGCGGGAGACATTTGCTGCAAATTAATTAGAACATAATTGGATATCAGATCCATATCATGGGCTTCGTGCGCGAAAGTGAACGATCGGGCGTCTCCACCGGAGACCGTCGCGGCCGGCCGGTCCTGGTAATGTATGGTGGCTGAAGGATATCGGATCTATCGAATAACCACAAATCGAATAACCGGTACGCATCTGGTATCACACCATACTGGGTATTTTACGATGATGACAGGGTTTCACTGAAGCATGTAATCACCGGTTTGATGCACCATTTACAACATTACTAGCTTTTTTTCTCGTTCATTTTTGTGCGGTTTGTGGTTGTCTGCACGGATCGTAATACTTTCAATACTCTAATGCACGTAGCAAATAAAGAAACAGTTGGGTAGTAGCCATACCACGCCATTACCAACTTACGCGGGAAACACATTCGAAAGTCACCCGCGGAATGCGAAGAGATCACTCAATAAATTACTCATCCATCTGAAAAACATCTTCCGTCTCGCCTGGCTAATGAGATGGGAAGCGCATCCCAAATACCCCGAAACCGCGTTTTATTTTGTTTGCATTTCATTTTCGGTTTCCTCCGTTCGGTTTCACGTTCTGCACGCTTGCACGTGGTACTGACAGCTCGGATAACTTAATTTCCCCCGTGACAAAAGAACGTGAGTCGCAACATGGCTCTGGCGTGCTGGATTTGTACAGTCTCGCGGGAGTCACGGGGGTAGTCGGCACTGTGGATGAAACATTTCTCAAACGTAATGGGATCAGCCCAGGTCGACACTACGCGATTACGTATGCTTTCTGTCAAGAGCAGAGTTTGAGAGGCATAGCATAAGCTCGAATTACCGGATTGTTTAATCGTGCGAACGGATATTGATGGGAGTGGATATTCATTGAACGCGGGCATGGCGGTGACGTTAAAAATAAGCTATTTTAGCGCTTCATATGTAATCGATTCCCGTTTTATCCCTCTTCTATATGTCGTTTATTTAATTTCGAATACGATGTTCAATTCTGGTGAGAGACGTTGGTACAGCATGTTGATACACATATTAATAACACTTTTCTTAAAGGAAAAAGTTTTTTTATTTTTAATAGCTAACTAAAACTTAATTGAATGAAAGGAGAAAAACAAGAAAACTTAAAGAAAATAACTAGAACATAAAAAAGCTGGGGTTAGAGACCAAATATAAGTAGTGGCAGTACTCACTTACACCTCTAAGACATGGACCCTATCAACATCTGACGAATCCCTTTTAGTCGTTCGAGAGAAAGATGCTTTTACAGATTGTTGACCCAGTTCGACTGAAAGGCTATGAAAGAGTTCCCAGCTCTAAGAAACGTACGAAGCCCATACTATTATGCTCCAATTACACTATCCAGGCTCTTAGTGAGCTGGTTATGTCAATAGCATGTTACCGGACTACCCAGCCCGTAAAGTCCAGACTGAGGTGGATAGATGGCGTTAGTTCTTCCACTAGTATTAACGAATGATTGACGCGACAGTAAGCAGTTCCAGAGTTTGTTTCAGTAGGCCAAGACCGTCAAGCAGTTGTAGCGCTTGATTAGTAATTAAGTAAGTTCTACTACTTCCTTGCCATGCAACTCATATAACTACCTTAAAATTCAACGATGCTATAGATTTGTCATTTAAACGATCATTGCTAGCCTATATGTTGATGTGCTGCAGCGTTTTTGCACCTCCTCAGTAACAATTTACAATCCTCTGTCGTGATTGATTGGTAGAAGCATATATCTTAATTCGAAAACCGATTGTCCGTTCATTAGCTAGTTTGTCTTTTGTCTTTCGTATTCTTCACCGTCCTTATCACACAGAACACCCGACCGACGGCAACACCGGAGAGTCAAGATTTTTTTCCCACATCTCACGCCCGGGTTCACAGGTGAAGATATTCGGATGCTCACTTCCCGAAGCCCAATGAGTGGTTTAGAAAGTAATTTATGTTGTAATAAATATTTATGGCTTTTCTGCCGCTGGTCGACCGACGGCGCAACCTAAGGGTCGGTCCTAACCACCCTCCTTTCTGCGTCACCTTCCGGCTTTACGAAAGCTTCGCACCGTGGACACACTCCGGTCCCATTCTTTTCGGCTGACAAGTGGAATTTTTAGTTTCCCATGGCAGCCGAAAATGGTGGCCCGGGTAATCCGAGCCCACGTTGCTGGGGAACACCGAAGGAACGAATTAAGCATCGTGTTAAAGCAAAATACCCACTCCCCTGCCCACCATGTGTTCGGAGCCTGTGTCATAAAAGTTTGGCTGAGCGGCCCATTAACTAATGGTGAAATCATAAATTATTCGATATCCTTCGAAATCGGGCCCTTGCTTCGGGGAACAAAACTTCCGCCCATGCGCTCCGGCACGGGGAAGATAATCAGAGTACCGAGTGTTTCGTTGCGGGAACGACCCTCTCACAATGTTTACACTTTCACTGTCTCATGTCTGCCGTTTGTGGAAAGTTTTATTTAATCCTACCAATTTAAATTTATAGACACGTCGGGTGGGGTTTGCGCTTTTTCATGCTTCGTATGAGGTAAACTGGTTAGGGGACATAAACACACGATTAAAAAAGCTGATGAAAATGGCTCCAGCACGTGTAGGATTATACTTAATTAATATCCTAAGAAAAGCCTCGAAAAATACGAAAGCCTCGGGAGAATACGTACAGAACATGAATGCATTATTACACATATAAATGTTGCATTATTTTTTGCTTAAAAAACTTGTTCTCCTATCATTTTTACACCATTTACTTTTGCCTGCTGACTGGCGTAAAAACGTGGACTGAAGTTACTGACGATTTCTCGAAGGAACACTGGTTCGCATTCATCTGTTGCATGCTAAGTTGCCACGAGGTGGAAGCTATGCGAAATATAACTGTCCTCGGAGACTGTTTACCACCGGCTCCTGGGGTTTGGTCATTGCTTTCATAATATTCCAAGAAACTATTGCTTTGCTAAATTGCTCGGGGAAGGCTACAGACGGCTAAACGATCCCAAGGCAAATAGAAGTGCGTTGACAAATGGTTTCAATTATTTTTCGTCACAACTGCTCCCATCACGTTTAACAGTGAGCATGACTGCGACAGGTACGAACTATGCTTAAACATTCACACACGATCTTTGAATAAAAAATGAGAAAGAATAAGACAGAACGACATTCCCCTTTACTGCTCTGGCGAGAACACTTAACACCGAAATTTAATCAACGCATATCCTGATGAGAATTCAAACAACGTACATTTTTTGTTTCGTTTCAATGTACCTTGTATTCCTTTCATTCCAATATGGCACAAACACAAGGCGCGCAAACACGTGGATTTGAATAAGTTTGGCGAAGCGCCGGCAGCAACATGTTTCAATATTTGGTCGCCATTCGCGGGACGTCTTCACCGTCAACGCTCGGGCAGTTCCGCTCGGGCATCCGTATGGTCGATTCTAATCGTATCTATGGAAAGGTAAAGAAGAGCGCCACGAAGACATCACCATTAAACGGCACGAGCTGAACCAAATGTGATGTGGCAGGAGAATGGAATTCTCAAAATCCTGGGGCAAGATCAAGGATCGTCAACAGCCGTATCCTATAAAGGTTGGCGGATACAACGACAGCCGGTGTGGCCGGGTATCGTACATAACTGATGTCATTGAGATCATGGTCTGGCCGCGATTTAATATTCATTAAATGATTAAACTTTCAGACTACTAATTTCCTCACACGTCAGCTTTGATAGTTTCAACCCGTCTCACCGGCCGTGGGCATTTCGGCCGGAGGTTCCCCATCGTAATGAAAACCGAAAGGCTTCTCGGAACCGCCACGCCTGCGAAACCCTTTAAGCAGCCATTTTAAACCGCTCAATCCAATGTCTCTCCACGGCCAACGGCCAACGCTCCTCCCGCCGGCGAAAGAAAATATTTCAAACTCCACAGTCTGCGAAGGATCATTTACCAGAGAGGCGAGAGAAACCATGGGAGGTCAACGGACGGTTCAACGGAAGGTTAACAGCGGACACGTGCTGGAAGATGTGCACTTAATTTACCCCAAAACAATCATAATCCGTTCAGCAACCGGTTGGATGGGCCGCTAGACCCGCTTGCCCGGAAATCCGGTGCCTTGTGCGGGGAAAGCCCGTGGGTTAAAGGACATGCCTAGACAAGTTGGCCGGTTTATCGATGGAAAGGAGTCATAGGGTACCTTAATTAACGCTTGACGAGTGGGACGGACGTGTCGTGCGAAGATCTACGCCGTGATTATGAATATCAATGAGTTTAATTAGTTGGAACATTGTTGTGTCATTACTTGAAGAGTTAATCAGATATGTTTGGAAATAAATTATACGGCGGAAAAGGTTTGTACATGGATGAAGGCTAAAAAATCAAAGTGCTTTAATACGAAAATTAATATTTTTTAATAAGATGTAGATAAACATTATAGTACACAGGTTCTGTAGACAGTGCTGTAGAAATGCAGCACTGGTACGGGTACGGATCCGACGCCTCTCGTAGGATACTTAGGCTCTCCGTACC
>KB672802.1:164304-219370 GCA_000349145.1 Anopheles dirus | reverse complement strand
TTTAACATAAATTTGATAAAAATTCCTTTCCTATTCCCTCAGAAACTGTCAAATTTATCTCGAACACCCTGTATATACTTAAAATTCTGCTGATATTTAAGTAAAGAATGCAATATTCTGTGAATTTTTAAAATTCTTTACTCACTAGTATTGGTTTTAAACTCACAACAGATTTATGTTAAATCTTCTCTGTTTAAAATAATACTTCCCATTGAAATAATAATTTCACAAACTCACAACTGTTAGAAAAATCGTAACAATCTTCTCTCCAGTCTCGAAATCGATACCATCAAACTTTATCCCTGTCTAACTTTCCTACAACAACAAGGATACTTCACTTTGTTAAATCGATTGGAACAGACATGCATTTTGCATTCGTTACGGCCAGCATAAATATTTCCATTGAAACATTTCATACTGCATCACAAACAAAAATATGCTCAACAGCTGATTCAACGGAACGAGATTCCAGAAAAAAAAATACCAACCACCAGGCGCCTCCATCGCTGTTTCCGCGGGTATTCTGACCGATTTAGCTACCTTCCATCGACTTTGCCCAGTGCAATGGTCAGTAAACTGGAAACAAAATCAATTTCAATTCATAGCTGAATTCCAAAACGGAAACCATCAGAGGCCAGCGAGTGAAATAACCGATCGTGGTGCTTGAGCAGCTCTTTAGAAACATCCTTTTACTTTTCTCACCTCGCAGCGAATGGCTAATGAATAGCTTTAGCCTTTCAGGTATGCATGCCTAACCAAGCATGTGGAAGAGGCCAAACAGCAAAACAAAAAACCCGATAAAACTGAACATCGCGATAAGCGCACCCACCATCGACAGGCTTTGTTCCAATATATTCAGGAACACTGGAGTTGACAATGGCGATAGGGTTCCTTGTGTCCCGGTTCTCTGCCCGCATACGTCACAACGTACTTCCCAACGCCGTGGCAATGATTAGGTAAAAGTGGGTCAATGCAAGCTCAAATCGGTGCGTTTTAGCATTTACCGAAGGTCCCGTGCGATGTTACTGGCGTTCGTGGCCGCCGCCGAACGAGCCACGGAACACAACGGACGGACAAAACAAATACTCTGCGCATTTATTTACTCACGCCACGTGTAACGAACCTTCGGAGCGGTCTGAAGGGGACGGTAAGAAAGAAGGTGTGATTTCACTGATTTGCCAAGCCCTGGGCTCCATTTTCCTAATGTTTTTTTTTCTCAAGTTGGAAAGTTTGTCCGCTGTGTCTGTGTCTACAACACAAGCGAGACTGAAATATTTTATGGGTTTCTCAATTACGGCAATTTCAGAAACAAAGAAGCATGTACTCATTTCCAAGAACTGAACCCGTAGAGCAATCAATCAAACGAGCATTAAGAATAGTAAATCTTCAACAATTATGCGATGATAAAGCTTCTGCAAACATGTAAAAGATTATTTTTCTTTTTTTTTAACAGATAAGCAAGTTTTCTTTAGACTAAAATATCAGAATACAAAAAACTGCATTTTTTAATTACGGAAACTTATCGTTCAACATTAGCTTTCCTCAGAACGAATGCGTTTTACATGAGGAAAACAGATATCTATCAACGTCCTAAAATAAAATATATGTCTTGCTCTTCACATCTCTCGTGCAAAAAAACAGTGAAAAATCTTAATAAAGCCACCAAAATGAGAAATGAAAGCACTACCACACGAACCGCTTTTCGCCGCAGTGGCGAAATCGTAAGCCGCCTGGGGAATGCGACCATCATCATCTCGTTAAAACTGTACGCACGATGGATTGCGTTATCCCGTTGCTGCTGTGCCTTTTTTTAGGCATCGTTGCCCCTCCTAACGCATACAGCGTACAGACATACAACCACACATAGCGTAATCGATTCCACTGTGCTTAGCTAAACCGAGCGTACGATGGTGTGCGCCTGTGATTGTAAGCCACTTCGGGAGTGCAACCTCGGCGCTTGGGGGATAACGGGAATCCCAGCGTGAACCGCTGTCTTGTTGGTTCGGTGTTGCTTTCATTTTTCGTTTCCATGCGCAACCCATATCGTGACATCGGATGTCATCATTATATTTCTACCGTTGTGGCCATAAACTTTTGCACCGGGCTTACCACCACGTAGTGAAAGTTGTTGCCTCTGTCGTTTTTGTAGTCGTCGGCGTCCTCGACTGTCAACGCTTGTTGACTGAGCACACATAAAGGAGTAGAAGCGACCGAAGGAAGCATATGCCGAGCGCACTGTGTAAAATTGTGCCACTTAATGGTTATTTTGGGCCGCTAAGCATGACGGCATGAGTTCAAAATAGCACATTCAACATTTTACCGGTAGCCACTCACTATTCCAATTTACCTACAGTCCTGACCAGGAAGAATCGATTCATAATGCCAATTCTATCTGCTTTTAGTTGTCTAATACTACCTTTTTTGTTAAAGTCTCATTGTATGCAATCTGAAAAACAGTATTGAGTGAAATTTTTCTTTAAGATGACATTTTTAACATTTTCTACCGAAACTGCACATACTTTACGGATGCCTTCGGCTTTCAATTCAATAAGGTCCTCGTGTCAAAACATGCAACTTTTTACCCCATCCTCTCGTTTTCTACTCATGGTGATCCACACTTGCAACAAGATGGCACTACCACCATTTTACAAAGTCTGATAAAATCAATTTGGAATTTTCCTCACTACTTATTCTGATACAGGCAAAGGTTTATGAGTGCTTACGTAATTTTATAGAAAAACTTCTGACTTAAGAGTACAAAATTTATTGGAAAATGGGCATCGAAAAAAGGGAACCATTAAGTTCGCTGATGAGTGATGAGTGAAGAAAATGAGTGATATTGCTGTGGAAATGAGTGAAATTGAGTGGTATTTCTTGACGCATTTTATGCAAACTTCAAGTTAATTTTAGGAATTAATTTAAATTATTCCAAAATGAATAGAATTACGCCGTAAATGTGTACGTAATAATAGAAACATCCATGAATGTTACCGAGTTTATTTCATGATGTCACTACATTGACAACGTTCCATTTTTAGATGTTCCGGTTACAACACTCCTGACAGTTAAGGCGTTGTTCAACTTGTACACAATTTTGCTGTCTGGGTGATAAAACGCAATGAATCCGGTAATAATGTAATGTCGAAAGGTTTTTCGACTATGTTAGACTAATTGTGTTACGAGCATTATCCAAGCTAAACAGCATTATTTATGCTAAGACATATCCTAACCATTTTTTTATTCTTCACAACATACATCTGAATATACAAAACTGGAAGCTTAGTTAAGTTCACGAATCAGGATTAAATTTTACATACCATCATCATCCGTCAAATTCTCTCATGGAGTGGTCTACCTAAGCTGACAGTTCCTTTATCTTCCATCTTAGAGATGATATAACCATTCACCCCATTCACTGCCTTATCACTGAAAAATAGCCATTTATTTGACTATATCTGTAAGATGTTTTAAACATTCCTCAAATTTTACCAATTCGATGAAATCCGTTTTGTATTCAAAGGCAACTTTTTATCGTACCAAACCATGTCCCATCTTGAAGTCCCAGTGTACAATCCCTTTCCATCCAAACCGTATGTCATTCGAAACCTGTTATTTGCCCGTCGGACAAACCCATCTGCTTCGTACGGGGCATTAGTTTGACCGTTTCTCACATACACCAACTACCCGGCTCAGCCTTCTCGTACGAAAGTCAATAGAGTTATTTGCTCCCTCCACCAGCACGATTCCCTCCATTATGCCGCCCTCCCATTTCGGTTCGATTAACAGCGAATGGTTAATTAGAGGCGCCATGGATTTCGTTACCGATTGGCTGGTGGAAACGACGGAAACCTATCGCTTTCGATATTCCAGCCCCAGTGGAGTTAAACGGCTACTCCAATACGCTGCGCGTCGCTGCCCGTTGCTGTATCCGTTTCCATCTCATTGGTTTACAACAGCGCGCTCGCAGTGTGTACAAGGCACACAGGGCGAGGGAAAACCAACTCTAAAAGACCACAAAACGCTTTGACGATAACGTTGCGCTTCCGATGTAGGGTACGTACCGGGGTCGGAGTATCCCCGACCGGGTGGGAGAGCAAAATTATGGAACAATAATTTATCTCTAATTAACTTTCAGCTCGATCGCCTTCCGGTCGGTTGCTTTCGAAATGGCGGTTCGATCTGGCGTAGTCTTACGGCCACAAAGCTTTAAAAACAGGCGTTCCACCAGTGGGCCACCAGCTGAAAGATATTTTCCGCCCAGCAGTGGTGCGCAATGCGAAATCAAACGTACCGAGTATCGACGCCAAACTTATTTAATTTAAAGTTGGCAACGTTTCGCAAACCTATTGAACCAATTACCCACGGGCCATCATCGGCGCGCCATTTCATCAGAAACGTGCTACGAAACTTTCACCACGGCTAGAAAGAAAGAGAGATATACGCTACCTGAAAATAGATTAAAGCAACAACAACAAAAAAACGGCAACAACAATGGTAACAACATCTGCGGAGCGTGGTGCGAAAAGGGAACAAAATGGCCCAATCTGTCTGTCCGCAAGCTTAAACAGCTCTCTCCAGCGGTCCCAGGAGGCGGGCTCTTTTTTATTTAGGGTTAAATTTCACCACGGTCACGGCTTTGCCTCGGAGCGCCTTTCGTTCGGCTGCGGCAGGTGTTTTGTGCCGCCGCCGGTGGTTTCGAACGCACCGGAAGTTTACCGCACCATGCTGGTGCAATATCCGGTTTTGCCTTCCGAAAACAACCAGCCCAGGCCAGGGAAGTAAAATGAAAACCCCGTGAAAGAGGATTCAAATTGGAATCGAGCCTTCAGCAGCTGCTGCTGTGCGCGCGGGGACAATTCATCGGAAAACCTTGTTTTGAGGCGCTTTTACCGAAGAGAAAAAAGGTGTTTTAACACGTGGAAGGATTAATGGGGAATCTTTTTTCACAAACAAATGCGGAGTAATCATGTAACAATAAGGTTAAGTTTTTCCTTGCCATAGCAGCCGTAAACCGATTTATAATTTTTGTTTTTGTTATTTAAACACTTCAAACGATACTGGTATTTATTAGCAGAAGGTATGTATCAGAAGAAACCGTGTTTTTCATATTTTGAAAAGTACATTTTACTCTATTTTCTTTGAAACAGAATTTTGTTTACCGTTACAGTTACTTATGGGGATATTAAACTGCGTTTTTTACATCTCGATGGCGTTGAACCGCATTCACAGAGCTCAGAAATGTTGCACTCGAAGCGCTTCAAAAGGATGCGAAGACTACTCAATAAGCATTATTATTAGCCTATTTCATAAAATAGCTAAATAACAGTTAAGTTTAAAACAGCAGATTGTACAAGCAATTACACAGTTTCTAAAACAAAAGTTATGGCATTTAAAGTAATGGCGACACCATATTAGTCAATATATCCGTCTACTTATGAAACGGAGACATTCGTTGCAATATACACCTTTTGGACGCTTTATGGCATCGACCGCCGTTTGCTGTCATATCTATAGAAAATTATGGCTGTTACGGACCGGCTGATGACAGCGGACCGATTTTTATACAGATTTCACAGCGGGGCGTGATCGATGCCATAAAACGTTCAACAGGTGTTCAACGTTGGCCGTCCATACTCATTATTAAGGATTAATGGCATTCCTGGCATTCCTTCTTCCATCTTTGTAAAAAATTGTGATTTTTTTGCACTCCTCCTCCGCAAACTCTTTCTCTTATTAGTCCGTTCTACCTCTTTTCCCGCTCTGTGGAAATCCTGCTGGCTTATCCCAATTCATAAAAAAGGTGATACTGCAGACGTCTCCAATTACCGTGGCATTGCCAAGCTATGTGCAGTCGCCATGGTCTTCGAGTCAGTTGTGCATAAAACAATGATGAACTCTGCGTCGAATGTACTCATGCCACAACAACATGGCTTTATCCCCAAAAGATCGACTACTACAAACCTTATGTGTTTCCTATCTTTGGTGTACAAAACACTTGACGCAGGACGCCAGGTTGATACGATTTACACTGATTTTAAGGAGGCGTTCGACCGGTTACCCCACGACGCTCTCTTAAATAAATTGTCGAAACTTGGGTTTTCTGACAACATAATATCTTGGCTTCATTCTTATTTATCTAATCGCGTGTATCAAGTTAAACTTGAGTCATCTTTCTCGTCTTCCTTTGTTTCTCAGTCTGGCGTCCCTCAGGGCAGCGTGTTGAGCCCCTTGCTATTTATTTTATTCATTAATGACTTACGCTAGGTTTTACCTCAAGATATGTTTCTGTGCCATGCTGACGACGTTAAATTGTTTTTTCGAATCTCTTCCCGTCGTGACTGTCTGGATCTTCAATCCCACCTTGACGATTTCAGCACTTGGTGTTTGTCCAACTGTCTTCTACTATCCATCCATAAATGTGCAGTGATTAGTTTCACAAAATCACGAGATCCAATTGCATTCAATTACAGTCTAGCCGGAACGGCGCTAAACAGAGTACAGTTAGTCAAAGATCTTGGCATCTGGATAGATTGTAAGCTCTCGTTCTCTGATCATGTGAACACTACCATCTTGACCTGCAACAGGCGCCTGGGTTTAATTCGTCGCATAGCATCAAATTTTTCGGACGCACCATGCCTAAAAGCATTATACTATGCTCTGGTAAGGTCGATCCTAGAATACGCTTCGATTACTTGGACACCTGCTACTGCTTCAAACATCGCTTGGTTGGAACGCATCCAAAAGATATTTACCCGCTTCGCGGTTAGCAAATGCTTCAGGATACCATATGATGCCTTACCACCTTATTTGACCCGGTGTCAATTATTAGGTTTGGAAACCCTCGAGGCACACCGATCTCACGCCCAGTCCTCCTTTATTGCTTCCTTACTCCTCAACAATTGTGATGTTCCCTGCCTCCTTTCTTCAATTGGACTCTACGTACCAGCTCATCAAATGCGCCAAAGGCTCCTTATTTTCATAGAACCTCGCCGTACGGCTATAGGTGCCCGCGACCCACTTCTGCGAGCCATTCGTAGCTTCAACTGCTGCGCTGCCTTGTTCGACTTCAGTCTTCCTTTGTCCTCTTTCCGCTTACGTCTTCTTAACTCGCCTTCCTTTTAAATGTTTCCCATCCACATATATCCCCACCAAACCATAGATATAAGTACGCAAATTGTTAAACCAACGGTGGACAATTGGATCTAAATAAATAAATAAATAAATAAATAAATAAATAAATAAGTAAATAAATAAATAAATAAATAAATAAATAAATAAATTAAACAGGGATGCAGAAATGGGAGAAGTGTCCCAGTCACCTTTTTTATTACCCAAATTATTACCTAATTATTTTCATTATTTTTCTGTTTCTTTTCTACTTTTACTTTGCATTTCATATTTTCAGGTTATGTAGTCCTTAACATAACTAAACGACCGTTTGTTTTTATAATTAAACGAAAACATGATGAGATAGATATTAGTGGTATTCTACTAAGTCGTAGCCAATACAAAAATGATTTAGATGAAAATGATAAACGAAAATACTCTATTTAACGTAACTAAACGATCACTAATTAACATTCGTTTTTTAACAATAGCATTTTTTTAACAACAGCATTTTAACAATACTGGTAAATAAAAAATAGTAATCGTTTTAAAATTCGGAAGAAAAACTACATGCACTTTTCAACGACCTTACATACCGTTAGCATATTCTAGAACAATATTTTTAAACGTCTTACGATCCCTACCGTGCAAGTTACCTTTGATACTTCTATTCCAAACGCCTTCCCACAAAGCAAACTGTCATGTTTCTAATAGACAGTCCTTATCGAATAATTTTCATATCCGGCAAAATAATACATAAAAAAAAATCTCAAATAACTTTTCGCACTTGCTAATGGACACATCCAAAAACTCATTAAAGCTCCGCTTCCCCGGCCGGGGTGCAGCGCACGGGGAGCGAAAATTAAAATAATTTAAATTTCATCGAACCTGTCCCCCGGCGAGTTACCGACGGGCTCGATTGATGCGCTTTTCTCAACAAAGCCACTCCCAGCTGCCAGCGTCGGCGGCGGGATGAAGAAACACGGGGAAAAAAGGCACTCTCCCGCTCTTCAAGTGACCCTCATCAAACAAAACGTACATTCAGACCCCCGGGGGGGGTGGTGGGTGACATCCCGGGCATTTCGCATTTCGCTGTCGCGACCGAATCCATTATGCAAATTTAATGAAACGAATTCTTTCACCACTTTCCGCGAACAAAGTGCGTTCCGTCACCGAACAATAGCGAACCGGGCCACCCGACAAATGCACACAACAAAGGCCAGCAAACAGTGGTTTGACATTCCAGTGCGGAAACCGGTAAAGCGTGTCGAAACGGAAGCTATAGCACAAAAAAAGGCATCTCGCGCAATGGCGCAACGCGTAAGCCGTGTGCCACCAACTGGCCGCGAGACGGCGGTTCGCTGCGCTCTCGTTAACAAATTAGCGTTTTCCCGCCTGAGCGCTACGAACCGCTACGGACCACGACGTGCGCGATGTCCCATTTCAGGAGTAATGCGTTCCGCTTTCGCGCTCCCTTTCGCGCTCACGCCGGGCGCGCGCTTCCTCGAAGCTCATTACTGGACCGCTTTCTTTAGCCTACATTGATCCCAACCGAGGTGTGACGCGATTTTGTTTTGCGTGGTATTATTTAATTAATTATGTCGCCAAGGAAAGAAGATTTATTCCACCGAAACCTTTTTCTTGCGCCGTGGACAAAGCGTCGCAAAAAAAAACGCGTCCCATGGAGGCTTGTCTCTTGTGCGCACATAAAAGATGGCGCAACGAAAGGCGAAGAGCCGAGCTTCCAGGAATGCCCCAACACAGCAGCGCATCGTTTATTTTTTTTCTTCTTATTTCAAAAATAACTTCCCGAAAGCCCTGTGCGTCTCTGCGATGCGTTACTGCTGTAGCGTTGTTGTTTTTTCCTTTGCTAGTGCAATGGGAAAAGTTATTTCGTTCAGTCTCATTTGCTAGACAAATTTTTGGGAAAGAAAAAAGGCACTACAATTTCACCCAAAACGCAAAAGCATTTACATGGAGGGATCACATAAATAATTGGTCATTATGCTGGGATAGCTTTAAAAGATGCAAATAAAAAGGAACGCTTCATTAGCATAACGCAACATTATTCTGCATAACATTATTGAAGTAAAAACACATGAAAAAAAAACATGTAAAAACTTGTAAAATTCAAAATAATTTTAATATTTGAATTTTAACTATACTTTGATTATATTAGAAAACACAATTCAAAGACAAGAAAGACACACGCTCGCTGATAAAAAATTGCCACAAAAAAACTTCAATATCAAACACAATAACCTCCGCTGCCCCTTGCAACCCCTGGCAGGAGTCGATAACGATATTATTATTTACATTGGGCTTATTTATTGGCATCAATAAATTATGCTGCTCTCCACGTCATCCGCCCTCTCATACCGGTCCGAGTCAACCCACCGGGCCTAACTCTTTCGTGCCTCTTATCCGCCTCTCCCCTTCCACCTACCATCACTCCCACCCCAATCCTCTTTAAATCCATCAGCTGTGATTCATTCTACCCCTTTAGCGTTCCGCGTTTGCTTGCGACTTGCGGCGCTCCCGGTGCATTTCCATTCCGGCCGCAACCCATCTCGACCGAATCCGGCCACGCGAGTGGGAGGAGAGTGGGAGGGAATTAATTTTATCATTTCTTACCCCGCGGGGTGCGAGGTAAAAACTTTATCTGCCGCGTTGCCCACTCCGCTCGAAACACACGCTGAGAAGCTTTCCGGTAGCCAACCGGCAGTGATCGGCGCTTTGAAGTGGCTCGAATCGAAGGAAGAAGGCAACGCTGCGGGCTGAAGCAGGAAGTGCAAATAAAAAAAACAAAAGATAATGCTACATTGCCATATTGCTGGTGTAGCGGGCGCGCAAAAGCCCGGAAAATGATTAATGGCGAACGCTGCGGTAGCCTTGGGACGGATCCGTTCGCTCAAGTTCGCCACGCTGGCAGGTCGGCGCAGGTCAAGTTTAAACAAATTTTGAGGAAGCCTGCAATGGCCACCTTGTACCGCAGATTAATAATAATTTATTGTAATGCGTCCCTCATTTCGGGCCGCTTCATCTTTAAGTGAAAATTTTTCGTTCTAAGCCATAATAAACGGGTTTTCGTAAGATGAATCATTCTTTGCGCTTAATCTCTTCACATTGAATCTTGTGAGGCTTCTTGACGTCTTACGACGAAGGAATTTCGAAAAAAATTCAATGTCACTTCTATCATATCTCGTTTTCAATGGAAGCTGTCGTTTACAAGAAATCAAGAACAGGTTATAGATTGGTTCCCATTCATTAGATGAAATATTGTCATTGTATGTAATTCATGAAATCAGGAATGAAATCCTCAAGATTGGTTTCCTCAATAAACTCTAAACACTTTCCAAGAGGTTTTATTCTCTTTAACGAGTTTTATAGCTAGAAACAAATCCATTTCATCAGTTTTCCAAACAAAAACTTGGCGAATGGTTGGAATCATGCTCGGTGTGTTAACGTATACTTTATTGAATATTCAAAAAACGTCCATAATTCTAGTCTTTTCACCGTTTCCACAGGAGTTTTGGTGTTTGTTGTGTTTTTATTCTAATGCACACTGCCATTGCTCACCGTTTATGTTCATATTGCTTCCTTACTTCGCCGCTGTCATGCTTCGCTCTGTACATCAACCATAAACATCACCATAGCGTTCATCGCGTTCACAGCATTCACCATGGCGGTCCTGTGTCGCCATAACCTTTCAGCGTATGAAAACCAAAATTGACTTTCTGCTATCACCGATGCTGCTGCCCATTCACGTGATCACTGGCACCGATATTTATGTGGCCAACATTGTTCGCTTCCAGCGCCGGGCGTGCGAGAAAGATGAACATTCAATCATTTTATCGACCATGTAATGGAATCTTTTGCTACTGAAGCGAGAACCAGCCCGATAAAACTGACACCACCGGCGCACGGAGAATGCTCCGGGTATCGGTAATAGCAAAAACCTTTAATCGAAAACTAAAACCTCCGACAGCCTTCGATCTTCGACTCCCCTGGATTGAGGGGGAGGGGGCGATGGGCAATGAAATGCCCCGCTAGTGATGGCTAAGACGTGCTGGAACAACATTATTTTATGCCCCAACTACTAGAGCACCACGGAAGCTTTACCACAAAGCAGTGTTCCGAGAAGAGTACGACACCCTTCTGATTTCCGAGATTATTTATTTTACGACAACTTTGATGCCAAGCGCAAGATGAGCTACGGGCAAGACATCATTCTCAATCGGTTCTGTTCGTTTGGTCAGACGGAGAACAGCCCGGCGACGAATCTATCTCGCTTGCGGAGCCACAATACGCACCGACCGGCTAGTGAAAACAATCTATTCCTCCCATGGGCAGCATCCGGAACGAAATGCTTGAATTAGCCGTCGTAAATTATACTATGTTGGGGGGTGTTGGGGTGAGTAAAAGTGCGAGGATGAATGAAAGGCCCGGGCTTTCAGAGCAACTATACCTTCAACATTTGAACTCATAATGTGTGCGAACGTAAGTTTTCATGCGGCGTAACGCACGGAAGCAATGAGCCGGTTCTCGATTGTACCATCCATCACTGGATGGATGGAACTAGATTTATTTTACTAGTTTATGACGTGTTTCCTTGTAGCTAAAACACTATCTCTGGCTATCATTGAACAAGGCACAGGACTCAAACACCTTCGAACAAACAAAACAGGAATGGCATGGAACCAATCTAGGATTGTCTCACATTTCTGATGACAACCTATGCTGTAAACTCTCTTCAAAACGCTCCACATAGAGGTGCTTTAAATTACACATCAGGACAAACACATTTAGCGATGATAGTAAGTAAGGCGCATCAATTCGTCCAGCTAATAATTGAAAGTAAAACAATCCATAGGTAATTTATCTAATATTTTTTTGATTCTCTAATATCTCTAATTTCTCTAATAATGTTTTTAGGTCTTAAAAAGTCATCTAGTACGATACGGTAGTATAAATGAGTTGCTTCTCCAAGAAAACCGTTTTATTGGGACTCTAGGTGTTTTCACCAGGCCCAGGCCATGTCAGCACGACGTGCTCAACCGTGAGCGGGCCAGAGAAGAAGAAGCGTTTTCACAAAAAAACACACTGCTGACGCAAACTCCAATGACACACACACTGCTGACGCTCCAAAGGGCGCACAATACAACAATACAAAGAGTTTGGACATAATGGATCGGTAGTAGTGTTGTGTCTTATGAATCTTTCGATGAGATTCATATTCATGATTTTTTCTTTTAGGATTCATTCAGATTCATTCATGAATCTTTGGAGATTCATGAATCTTTGGAGATTCATGAAACTCCAAAGATTCATGAAGCTCTAAATATTAATGAATCTCTAAAGATTCATTAATCTTATATCTAGAAAATTCATGAATCTCGTGAATCTTTAAAGACTCATGAATATCTAGAGTTCCATGAATCTCTATTAATTCATAAATCCTATGAATCTCTACAGCTTCATGAATCTCATGAATCTCTAAAGATTCATGAATCTATAGAGATTCATAGGATTCATGAATCCCTAGATTCCCCCCCTCTCTATAGATTCATGAATCTCATGAATCTCTAAAGATTCATGAATCTATATAGATTCATAGGATTCATGAATCCCTAGAGATTCATGAATCTCCAGAGATTAATGAATCTTTAGAGATTCACGAGATTCATGAATCTTTGTTTCTAAGATTCAGTCAGATTCATGAATCTGAATCTCTGTTACCCAACACTAATCTGTAGTGATCCGATCCAGTTTAGCACAATAGCAATAGATTGTAGCGACCCGATTCGGTTTGACACATCACCACGCAGCGGTAGAGCTAGGGCCATCGCTACATGGCAGAACGGAAAGAAGAGTCTAAGAGACAACACGTACCACGAATATTATAACACGATTCTACACGAATATTATAACACGGTAACACGTCTTAAATAAAGAGAAAGCTGCAGACACAGAGATCTTCACAGATGTACTAGATCTTTAAAAATATCCAAGAGCCCTGTGGACTTAAGCTGAAAGTACGTCAATATGTTTGTCCAAAGCAAAGCTTAAACTCTAATTATATTCCGAAATCACGTAATATGATCGTGAAAGTAAGGCGTCAGAATCGAAAATTGAAGGAAATCTCAACCGGAGGAGGTCCATAATTCTGTTATGTTATATAGTAAAACAAATGACAAGAAATGAGGTTCCTGAAGAATGTATGTTCTGATTCGAAGCTCTCGAAGGACAAATAATTTGTGTTTCATCTTTACTCAACATTTGGCCAGATTGCTTGAACACAATGTGAAAATCAAAGAAAATGTTTGAAAATGTCTAAAATAGGCCTTTTTGTTTCAATTTGCCCAAAAAAGATCCGAGTAAGATGGCAAATTTCTCTCCATCAGTTTGTGGAGAAGAAGCATTTTTCTGGTAAGCAGACGCGAGCGACGGTGAAATACGATACCGGCGGCGCAAGAACAAACCAGCGCTTTTATCAAATCCGCATCACGCTCCGGGGGCCAAGCTGTCCTATCCATAAAACGAATAATACGTCTCCGCGATACTTTCCTAACCCGTCTTCAAAGTGCGCTCGGGCTCCTCCTACTCTCTTTCCCTTCCATCCACTCGTGCTACAACGGCTCGCCCCAAAGATGTGCGCATACTTAAGAAATGGGATCTTTATCCGCGCGAGGAAGAAAAATACCGACTACCACAACCCCCCCCCCCCCCTCCCGAAACCAATCGACGCACGGTTCACGGGGTGTTTTTTTGTAAAATATATCCCTCCCATCCCCGGGCGGGCGAGCTTTAAGCCAGCGCCGCAGCATAATTGAGCGAAGCTGCTTGCCAAACAGTTCGTGGAATACATCACACACGTGTGTGTGTGAGTGTGCCGCTTTTCTTCCGGTTGCCGCTACCCACATTATTTGCCGACGAAGAATTGAGGTTTAACGAACTCCGCATCGGTCACCGGTCCCGGTTGTTGTGCGATCGGGCGCGTATTTACCGGCCCGGCTAAATATTGCAAAACGTAATCCTAACGTCTACTCCCGCCGCCGTTAAGCCGAAAGATAAACATAATTTCAACCGGCACAAGGATTCGCACCGTACCGGGAGGCACAAGGTTGATGGTTCGCGGTACACCTTTCATGCGCATACCGTAGCGTACGTGAAAATTGAATTAGAAACACCCATTCCCAACGCGTGGTGGAGAGAAATGATACAAATAAAACCCTAACCACACACACACACACCCAAACCAAGGAAGATTCACAGGCAATTGTATACGAACCGCACAGCCAGTGCATACAGTGCTCGATAGAACGCTCCGAGACCATAAAACCGTAGCCGGCAGCGGCCCCGGTGGACGAAAAAAATATTATCCACGCCGGCAAGTGTGCGCTTCTATGTGTGTGTGTGTGCTGCTCACAAAAGCCGCACAAAATAACATGACTCAACAAACGTCAACAGGGAAAATCCGATGCGAAAACATACGCCACTTGGCGAATTTCTGGCGGACCGAAGAACCGCGGCCCGGGAAAGTGTTTTCACTGCATCAAGTGGACACAGTGGCGGCAGCGAATTGCTCGCCGTGAAAATTTGATGGTGCATGTTTTCCATATTCTGGCCCACGGCGCATTCTAGCCGTTCGCTTTTTCATCGCTCATCCGCGTTTGTGGAGCAATTTCGGGATCGTTTTTTATTCCCTCCAAACGTCCCATGACACAACCTAGACGTGTTGGGCCGGTGGAAGCGCCCGGTCGGAAGCGAAATCATTTCGCCGTCCTCGAACTGCGTCAAACGGCCAAACTGTTGCGCCGGAAAATAAAAGGAAACAGACATACACCCACACATTCGGTCACGAAAACGAATGCTCCAACGAAACCCATTTGAAGCCGCTCGACCATGTGTTCTATGAAGCGGTAGTTCACGCGCTTTACTCGCATGATGAAAAACTGGACCCACCCGCCTTGGGCCGTGGCAGGCGCAGGAGGTGATAAACCGAAATGGAAATTTGAGACATATGTAACGGGCACACGGGCGTCACTGTTTGCCACACGCGCGTCCGCGCCGCGTGTGGAGCGAAATTTGAATTTTGCTAAATTTTTCATCAATGCTGCCACAAACTGCCACCCCACCCCGGGAGTACCGTCTGGAACGTGACCGAGGCTTCCGTGCCGGAGTCGGAGTCGGCGCTTATTGCTAAAGGTAATGAAACCATTCGTAGACACGCAAGCACAAATTGGAAGGTGATCTGTGCCGCCCGAACCGTCCTGTCGTGACCGTGCTGTTCTCCTATTCGAGCGGTGCGAATATGTATGGATGCTTTTCAGACAGAGGTCAGAAAGCGTGCGGTGTACCGTATGAGATATGAAAAGGGACAAACGTACCCGTGGACCTCTGTTTTATATTCCGTGTAAAGAAGATAGAATCTTATTACTAATTTGTTTCGCTATCTGCGGCAGTCAATGACCGTCAGGGTTCATCTGCCACATTTTGCTGATTGCTTGCTTCAGATTGTGTCAATCTTTAGGTTCAATAGTGCTATAGAGGCATCATACATAGTAGTAGATGATGAAGCTGACAGCCAGAACTAAATTAGGTCCGTGAATACTGCTGCAGGCACTGTTGAGGTGTACGATGTAAAACCTATTTAAAGAGTGTTCGATATTCGATGGAGACTGATATAGTTACTTAGCTGTTAATTATAAAACCAACTAAAATGAACTTACCGTTGCTCTTCAGCTACCCCTTAACCATACGGCCAAGATGGTCTAGGTGAAAGTAAATATACAAACAATCATTAGCCATAACATTCCAATTTTCGAGGTTTTGAAATATAACGATTCAGAAATTGTTATCCACTTTGCCACATGCCCACCAACTTTTGCACCATCTGTTGGAACAATATATTTTATGTCGCTGTTTTGGATTCCAAAATATCAACACCTTTAATTATTTTTGTGATTTAAAAACCTTAACAATTATCGCGTTATCGTCAAAATAAATGCATCCACAATCATGCCTTACACTATACTCTTTACTTTTATGCTAGAGATAGGAAAAACCCATGTTGGGTAATGAATCCTAAAATAGTGTATAATCATGACACGTTATTTACAAGATACACGAAAAGAATAAGAAGACAATTCATTCCCGGGACTTTTTAAAAACATGCCAAAATTTTGTAATGCAAACGCCGGCAAAACCCGTAAGCTAATGCTCAGCCGAAGTGTCTCATTAGCACAGAGATAGGTTTGCACTGAAGACGAATGTACTTAGACCAAATTTCTCCGTGTTTTCTTTCTAACCTTTAGGACTAATGTCTCTCGTCTACCGTGAGACTCTAAAATTTGTGGCTCTATTTTCCTAGTTAATCTTAGTCAATCTTAAGAAATATATCTGACAGTTTGTAAGTGTGCTCAGATTCTCAATCGCGCACGAACACTAGACTGCATGGAACGTGCAAAACTCAAGCTTAAACCCATAGTGCAATGTCGGAATGCATTCTAGCTGCTCTATCTCTAATTAAATTGTCTGTAATAATGTTAATAATGTAATAATGTCTGTAATAACTCTCTAATATACTGATTGTAATGATTCAGGCGACTGCAAACGAAACAAACAATAAGTTAACTCTAAAAAACACATAACGAAGTGTTAAAGAATTCATTCCCGAAATAAAGCAAATTCCAAAAAAAATACTTAAAAGGGTCTTCTTTCGGAATTAATGAATCACTGCTCATATAATCCAAATCCAGTTCACGTAAATTAAAAATTTGACATGAAACTAAAATCCAAGAAATTAGATCACTCACATCTTATTTCTGAAACTTTTTTACGACTCTAATGACATATCCCATGTTTATTCTACAGAATAGCTAAATCTTCTTTAAACAGTAACATTAAGTGCAGTCCGACCTCTTCTTTTAAGATTAACAAAACCGAAGCCATCATTCCCATTAACTCTGTCTCTACCAACCAAAAACACATTCCTGCCAACCGGGCTACACGGGTAGCCAGCGACTTCGATCGTGAATAACTTTTTAATGCGTATTCCTATTTAGTTCAACATATGAAGTAAAAACTGAAATAGCTATTCTAGTTTCCAAATCTGTTTACCGCAGTTCTCTGCTTTACTCCGTTTCCTTATTTTTACTCATTAAAAAAGGGTCTTTTTTCGAAAATCTGTGTTTGAAAACATATTTTTAGTCCTCGGAACTAATTTCCTTTTTTAAAATTTTGTATAATTTAAATCCAAAACATCTTTCTGTAATGCATAGAGGAACGAAATCTAGAATTTCTTATAATTAAATCCGAATCTTTTAATACGATTTTCAAGAAAAAAACATAAAAACACACATTCGAAAAGGCAATGCTGGCATTTCGTTGGTGATATACCACCGAACGTGATGTGAACTGAATTCCGCAAAATGTTATACCACCATTATTTGACCATCGTGTTGATTTTCTTCATCTTAAAAATATTCTCGTTAATAAACTACTCATACGAAAAATCTGCAAAACTTAACATGAATATCAATTTTTATAGTCTTTCACCTGTAGAAAGCTTTTGAAGATCATATTGGTATAAAGTACTAAAAAATAAGAAAAAATAAAAACGCACAACTTAAAAAATCGGCACTTCTTTGACGAAAAATAAAAAGGAAACGGCGAAAGATAGAACGTCAAACTAAGAAGAGAAATAAACTAAATAAGTTATGCTATTTTTGGCACGAAAGTTTCAACTCAATTTAAATACGCATTACAATGTTATTAGCATTTCAAGTTGTTGGCTACCCGTGTAGCCCAGTTGTCAGTTTAGGGGGTATAGAAAATAAAGCTCACAAAAAAGCAATGTAAACAATTCTAAAAAATCGTTTTCTTCTTGGAAAAAAAACAGTCTGATTTAGACACATATTGCAAATTTGATATCAATAGCATTCATAGAACTCGAGATAATCGAAATCAAAAACGCATTGGCTACCCGGGTAGCCGGTTGTCAGTGAGAGTGTTAGTAATGTAATTTACAAAACCCTTAAAATAGAGTATTTCTGTTTCAGCTTAGAGATTTATTCAGATATATGTTAATTTGGGATGGTGTAACCAATCAAATATTTAACAAACCATAAAATTTCCACGATTATCACAACCTGCCAGTTTAGTTACAGTTTATTTGAGTACCATAATCATGTACCCATCTCAAGAGTGGCGTATTTCCGCGAACCTCATATTTCTTTAGTGGCTCTAGTAACGCAACCGGCGCGCCACGTGTTGCACAGCTAGACCATTTCCAAGAAGTAAACGGCCGATCGTGCACTGTTGCTTTGGTCGTGTTGGAGCTTTTCTGGGTAGAATTCTGTACATACAGGATTCGTCGAATTGTTTGTACAATCGCAAAGTTGTTTTTGATAGAAAACCCGAGCAAGGGGGAAGGGGGGAGCATTTCTCGGATAATTATGCACAACTGCTACCTAATGCTCGTCGTCTCAAATAGGGTGTGTACGGCAGTTCAATGACAGGGCCAATTTCATCTGCATTAAAATGAATATTCCCACCTTGTTACAGTTCCTAGGGACTATTTATTTTTTATCGTTTTTCTACATTCCTTTTTGTCCCGCAATGTCCCACATAAGCCTGCCGTGCGTCATTATTTGGGAGTGCATCGCAACATGCAGGTGCATCGCGTACACGTACGTCACACAAGTGTGGTTGATCGTGGAGGTTAAAATAAAAATATGCAACCCCTTTTATCGATTGAATAAATTCCAATCCCCGGTTTGTGCATACGCTCGACTGCAGACTCGCAAATGCAGTAGTTCACCGGCGTGCATCCTGCAAATCCTGTGTGTGTGTGTGTGCGTGAGTGCATGTCCGTGTGCTGTTGTAGACCCGTATTTAGTCTGCTTAATCGAGCATGCACAAAACGTAAACGAGGAAGAGGAATGTCAACGATTGCCGGCTAATCTCGGCTGCCGGAACATCAGGTCGGCTGTGACCCATTTCAGAACGTAGGATGTTTTTTTACGCTTACTCTACCGCACCCGCTGAATTTCGTTTTCATAGGCTATTTGCATCGGTTGAGCGAGCAGGGCCGATGTTGTCGTTATATGTGCACTAGCTTTAAAGCATATTCTTTTAAAAGGGATTATTAGGAGAAGGAACATTAAACTTCACCGTTTTGAAAAATTGTTTCATAGCAAAGGGCACTAACTTTTGAAACAAAGGCTTCAAAGAATGCTCACTCACGAACAATTCGATTCGATCGATTCAACAAGCTATCGATTTCACGTCGCCAAACGAAATGCGCAAAACCACGTTACATACGCAATAACCATAATCTCTTCCGACTGTCCAACCGACCCACCGACAGACATGCAAACTGAGCAGTCTGCTTTTAAATTAATTTCATTCTCTCAGCCACATTCTGGTTCAAGGGTGGTGCGGTTTGCTCACATTCCCGGTTGCATGATACGCTTACCGGTTGTGCACCCGGTGTTTCGCCTGCTAAAGTTCTTCAGCTCAAAAAAACAGCTCGAGATACAGCAACAGTTTCACTTTGATGGGAAAACTTTGCAACGGGAAGCAACAGCTGAACACCGAACAAAGTCTGAAGATATCTTAAGCTCTAGTTTTGCCAGCACGATACCGAGTACGAGTACCCAAGTGCTTCCCGAGAAGCGCCGCAATTGAGGCAACTGGGGTTGAAAACTTGCTAGACATCGATAGGTACGAGATATTAGTGCATCTGACAGGATGTTCCAGTACCAGTGGCTCTTGAAATATGACCAACACTATAGTCTGTTTCGAATTTGTATCTACATACGGAGTTAATGTTATTGCGACACATGTTTTCTTCACGATAGCTAGCATTCCCAGAAAACATCTGCTCGACACCTCGCCAGCCATAAAACATTCACTGTCCTGCCAAGAATAAAAATACACGACACCTTGCACACCACCACGGTCGTAAATCTCGCACGCGGATTATGCTTCTATCATAACAAACATTATTTTTAAGCCGCAAGACGATTACCAATGTAGCACGGGGTTGAAAGTGGGCATGTTGTTGTGTGATTCCTTCCAGCTGCGGGCGTTTTTAGCAGATTAAGTTCACCGAACAAATATTTCAATGTTGGCCATTGCCACATCACATCATTTGCGATTTAAGGTTCACCGCACTTTCACGCTTCAATCGCAACACGGTAGCACGACACACCGAACCGAATTTTTAGATAAATTTCAAGGCCACAATTTAAAGCAAAGTGTGAGTTTTCTTGATGGAAAAATAATGTTTGTCCCGAATATTTTTCACCACTAAACATCCAAAAATATTATACTTTCTCCTGAATTGGTAAACAATCATCGCCAATATACCATCCCCAACCGATGATGACTAAGTGCTGCTAGTTGATCCAAGTTCTACCACCAAACTACCGAATGAGTGCACTTTTTCATACCGACAGCACTAACAGCCGAGTTTAAACTTCCTCTACATTACTGATGCATGTAACCACCGTAACCCTAACATTTCAAATGTAGAGAAAGTCATCACCCCGAACAACACACTCCCGGTGCACAGAAACCGCAAAGGTCTTCCGGTTGGTGGCGTGGGGCGAGCGAAGCATATCGCAGGCATTATTTTCGAAACTAAAAGTTTTCCGTAGTGTAGAACAAAAATTGAAGAAAAATAACTAACCCCCGCAACCGTAGGGTTAGGAATCGTATTTTTGGACGAGGGGCAATTTTAAATTCAATTTACCAAGCGAAAAAACAACCCTCACACACACAAACGCTCACACATTGCATAAATAAAATATTCATACGTTTCATGAGCTGCCACGAACCGCTTCGAGCCGAACAACACCGAAGTTCACGTGTGGCCTGCTGAAGTCGCCTGCTGAGCTTTCACATCTACCAACCATATGTGGCTACGGTTCCCTTTATTGGCTCTTGGCTCCCGTCACGAAATGAGAGAAACGAGACAAAACTTTCGGGTACCGAGTCGGAAGCGGGCATGTAATGTTCTTTTTTTGGGCCACAACTTTTTTCGTACACAGCCCACTGCTGTAACGGAGGGACACAAAATAAAATGTTTAGGATAAATCGGAAAATCGGCTCAAAATTGTTATGATCACCTCAACCGTCGGCCTTAGCTACCCTGCCCATCGTCTGTCAGCATTATACGCGGGTGACGTAGCCGATGGGGTAGTGAAACGAATCGAAAATGGACCGTGCGCGAGCGTGCTCATCGTTTTACGAGGGCTGGAGTGCGACAAAAGCCTGCCATTTCATTAAAAATTTCTCACAACATTCCCGCGCTGAGAAGGTGCTTCCCATGAAACGGCGGGGGTAGACGGTATGCGGTGTGTTTACTCGCATTACAAGGCTTTGTCGTGGGGAGTTCATCTGAAATGCAATAGTGTTGCTAAAAATAAGACACCGGCTGCTCATTGCGCCGTTTGATTGGATTCCAATTCATATTCTGCATTTTGAACTGATATTAGGTTCGTTGGAGAATTGAAGGCACATATCGTAGCGTTTTGAAATAACTTCAACATCATCCGTCAAAGGCCGCATAGCCAACAACAAAAAACCGTTATCTAAGCTCAATTTTAACGTGAAAGATTTTGCAACAAGACACATCGAACCCCCACCAATACAGGGCTCTATGAGCCGTCGAACAGGACTTCGAACAAGACAAACACGGATCAAATCCAAGTAATCATACGGAGGTGCACCGTCAGACATGCTAGACATGCCAGACAAACAAGACATCAAACGAGATAGTTTGGTTTTGTCTGGCATGTCTGATGCCCATCTTGAAGCTCTTCACAACTTGCGGTTTCATGCTGTTAATTGTCAGGAGGCGGCTATTGGCGGCTGTTTGTGTTTTCGTAGGTTTACATTCGTAAAATTTGGATAATTCACACGACAGTGTCGGGTTTGTCGTGTTTGAAGCGTCAGACAAACACGACAATAGGAAAACTTTGGTCGCACAATTTAGCAAAGTTTCGACCTAGCTAGCGTACATTTGCTATATCTCGCAGTTTGTTCACCTTTTGCAAAAGTGTTTTGCTTTTTAAATCTTTTTGTCAGTGTTTTGTTATTCGTCGAAAAACCAAAAAATTGACAAAATTTTGCGCCTTTTTGCCTCGCCTATACATTGCGTGCCTTAACAGTGGGTCATTTGTTCTGGCCAAATTTTGAATCGACTTGGTTAATAATCATCATTTTGATTCCCCTCTGTTGATTAAAGTTTATTATGTATTGTAAATATTTTTGAGAAAAACATGTATTTTTTTCTTCTTTTTCTTATCATTCTTCCACCTATGAAACCATATATGTACATAACATATTGATAAAATGTTTCATTTACCTGGTGTAAACAAAACTTTCATAATTCAAACAAATTATTTACGGCAAGAAATTCTAATGTTTTGTTAAGAAACGATCAAATAAGGTTTTTTTTATATTCTAAGAAAGTGATCTTTAAATATGTAAAAGAGAGGTTTATGTTGCAACGGTATCATGACGTCACACGTTTTGGTATACGGTAAAAAGTTCATTCTTGTGTGAAAAGCCATTTGGTCCGCATGTTAAGTAAACGACCTATCTAATTTGCTCCAATGTATTGCCACTTCCGCTGAGATATTCATCGTTTTCCACTCACAAACGACCCGTATACAAAAGAAGAGCTTCCCGTTTTTTTTCCTAACCTGCATAAACTTTACCCAAGACTTTATCTGCCAAAACCCACAGGTCGGAAAGCTGATAAACCACTATCTAAGGATTCTTTCCTGTGATCCGTTTTTACCCACCGAACCATTTCTCGCTTTCAAAGTTGTCGCCGTTCTTTGCACTACTGGGGCATCCTTACACTTCTCATTCAGGTGTATACTCACACGCGTGCTGAAAAACAGTTAATCGCATGCTTTGGAAAGGATTCCCAAGCCATATATGTTCCTGAAAACACGGCAAAAACCAGATTCGTGAGTCGTTTTTTGCTCTTTCTCTCCCATGAGTCCTTTCCTAGCAATGAACATTCTTCGGCAGTGAATCAAAGCATCCGCGCCACCACAGTGATCCTATAAAAACAGAGTTGCGGGTTCCTTTTCCGCTGCCGGTCGCTTGTATCCCTACCGACTGCCTTCTCGCCTTGCGGAAACTTCCTCCCCGAGCACTGATAGAAGCAACAATTTGTTGCTATATCCCCTATTTTCGCATCCTGTCAACTGGTGGCATGTATGTGTCTGTGTGTATGTGTTGTTTTTTGCGACCTTTCAGAACGGCAAGGCAACAGATTCTGCCCTGCATCAGGAAGTTGCGATTGCCGTTTCACGTCTCGCATCCTTTCCTTCCTACTGCCCGTTTCCTAACCGGAACTCCGGTCCGCGCTCGCTTTAAGGGTCGTTCCGGAAAGATGCTTCCGAGAGCACTCGCAAACATGAGCACACTTACATGGGGTAGTCGCTGTGCTTTCATAAAACAACTTGTGTCAGATAATATGCTAAAATCCTTCTGCCGTCTCGGCATCCTTCCGCCCTTCTTATCAACACCTTCTGTGCCCTTTGCTCCCGCTCCTCCGCGAAGGATCAACCGTACGCCAACAATACACTTCACGCGTGTAAAGTGATTTCACCCACCGTCCGCACGGAGACACCACCCGTTAGTAGTCACCACGGTTTCATCGCGGCAGCATGAGGAAAGGGATGGACGAAAAGTGAATAGATAACCACAAAACACCTCGAACTTCTCTCGCTTCTAGCCGTTAACTGTTGCGTGCTGGTAGAAAGCGCAGGTTGCTGCTGGTGATGATTATCGATTTTACAATTTATGATGCCGGCAGGGGTCGTGAGACCGTGAAAACTTTTCGTGCCCCAGCCACAGCGCCACATCCAAGGAAAGCTTTTCGCATCAGCTGCAGCATCGTCATCACAGCGACCTTTCCTTGGCAACATTTGGTAGTGGTCTTTGGAGCACGCAAAACCCACACATTCCGCTTCTGCCCCACCTCGACGCTAAACTATTTATGTCAGGTGTTTTTGTGTGTGTCATTCTGGTTGGTGGAACACGTGCGGAGCATGATAGTGCAGGATGCTACTACCACCAGGCTCTGCGAATACGTCATAGCCGGGTGTTGCAGGTGGCTCAAAATGTAGAGCAAAAAAATGGCATCTGTACCGCGTTAGAATGCTTAATTTACAATAAAAATGGGTTTCATGCATAAATGCTGGTCGTTTGACTTATTTTACATTAATTTAATTTAAGACGAAAACAAATACAGATTGTTTTAAATCATTTGGAAGTTAACGAATGCGTAAAATGCGTAAAAATGCAAAACATTAACTATCTGTGTAATTTTTAAATAAAAAAAATAGCGATGACAGCATTAAATATTAGTTTGGACGAAACATTGACATTTTTTATAAATAATTAACATTTTACATTACACTTTATGTTATTTTCTTTAAAATTTTCCGCCTTAACAGTTTTAACAAATGTCAAATTCTTAAATCTAACTTATATCCTAATAACGTGCCGTAGTCATGAACACTAAAACAAAGAAAAATACAAATAACATACATCCAAGGTCAGAGGGGAACGGATGGGAAAGACAAAAAGTATTAGATTGATTCGAGGGATAGGGAACGAAACGAGGATAGCGGGGAGTTAAAGTCAAAGATGTGATAGAGATCGAATCTTCGAATCTTCAAAGACATACAAGAAAGGGATCATTTGTGCCATAGTTGGTCCGTCTTGAAGAATCAGCAAGGAAAGGACGGGAACGAAGGACACGGAAAGGAACATACAAGGAGATGCGGGATAGGAGTGAGGGAACGTCAGTGACCCTCAGCACAAGTCCTGCAATAAAAACAGTCTGGGCATGACTATGCCGACTCTCGAGTAATTCCAGGCCTAATAATCGGCAACGGTCTTCATATGTAGGTAGCGTAAACTGACTGCGACCCAAACAGCGAGACAGAGCAAACCTGTAAAAATAGCGCTGAACTTGCTCAAATTTTGTAGACCAAACTCGAGCAACTGGACTCCAGATAATGCAGGCATATTTCAGTGTGTAGACTTTAGCCAGAAACAAAAATATTAATCGCTTGCCCATAAGATATAATCTCTTATGAAATATTTGATTTATTCACAGTTATTTTACACATGTTCAGAAACAGTATTGAAAAGGCCATAGAACGCAACCACAACCTTGAATACAAGTTGCATAGTTTGTTAAACAATACCGATTTTTTTTATCGCAACGTTATCGCACAATCGCAATGCTTGCCTCGTTAACATTACATTTCGTGATTTATTTTATATCTACTTCACCACCAGTACTTATTCTGCTGATATCCGACGAGCTGATACGACACAATACTAAATTATTGCTCCAGTCGTGCGCATGTCTAAATCCCTTCCGTAAATCAAATTAGGCTAATTATAATTACAGCTTGTGCCAATATGTCGATATGTGACGAAACGTTCATAACCTTCGGGATGTGTATTCTGTATGCTCAAACCCCCATGTGTTGCTATATGTTTGGCACACAAATTTAAAGTGGATTTCATCCGTTTGCCATCAAATTTCCTAAACATATGCAACGTATGGCTTATTAACATCACATGCCACATAAAGTAATAATAGACCTTCACGATAGATTATTGATTAAAATTCCTTATTATCATCACTTACAACTCTTTTATACAATTGTCTTGTATTACATCGACAGTGGCCGGTGACAGAAAAAAATAAATTCAATATACCTTTTTATCTATTTGTATCTACTTGCAAAGTATCAAAGGGACAGAGTATGAGCGGACTAGAACACCGACAAGAGAGTAAATTTAATTTGTACTTCATTGGAGCGACAGACCAGGACGTGGTTTAATTTCAGCACCATGCGCTAGTGCTGAAAATGGTGCTAACTTTTTCGCCGTGTCGCTACGTGAGCGCCGCGGAAAGTTTGAACGCAACCGGTGGTTGGAGCCCTAAAATAGCAGCGGGCGGAGCCTTAATGGAGCGGGTGTTGGTAGATAGCCGAAACGATAACGCAACTTGCACGACCACTTTGGCGTTGGGTAACTTCACTGCCAGACAGCCTCGTAGCTATGCCATGTGCGTCGTTGCGGGTGAGAATATGCCTCGCTCTGCCTATGAGTTTTTTTTCTTCATATTTTGCCTTCCTGCCTTCTTCAGTTTCCTGTCCATTTTGACACTTTTTGTCTGACGCTGTCTATCTCTCTCTTTCCCTTTTTCCTATCATTTTCTCTCTCTCTCTCTCTTTCTCTGCATAACTGCGAGAAGAGTTCATGCTTTCTACTAGTCTCTTTCACATGCTAGTGTAACAATACTAAGGCAAGAAGAGTAAAAAAAACTCAGTGCTTTGTACATTTTAAAACGCGAAAAGTTGGTTCACTTCATACTTTGGGTCTCTATTACTTCCGACAAGCAAGTTTTACGTTAAAAGGGCCATCAGTAACACAAAAAATAGATATTGCAAAAACTTCTACGAACAGAATGCGACACTTTTTAACCATACCAATTTACGTTATCTGCAAATTAGCTCAGTCAAATCAATAATTTTGTCTGGCATATTAGCATAGAAAACTGTTCGTTGTCGTGTTGATCTTAACAGCATTTGAGTTTGATAACTATGTACTCTGGGCTCAGCACTTTTGACAATTAATAAACGATTAGTTCATCTCCGAACTTGAGACTCCACTATCAGTTTACAGCCCAAAGAAACCCGAAAGGCCATCGGTCGGCGGTCGGCTCGAGAGCAAAAAGGCACGGGGAACCGACGGCATACCAGCCGAACTAATCATGAAACGAGGTGCAGCATTGCAGTTATCCCGTTTCATCAAATAATGGTACAGTGTTAATGGATACAATATGAAAGATAGGTAATTACTGAGCGATAGGTAGGATTGCCACAAGGGTATTATAGTGTTGAATTATATTACAAGGACGCTTAATCCACATGTAGAATAGATAATTCATAGGTATCAAAGAGGATTCTGGAAAGAAAAATCAAACACTTTGGTCAATATGGCGAAACATTAGTGTTGCGATAGCAAACGTAAAAGCGAAAAGTAATCTCTTGGGAGCGTTGATTCTAAATTATTTATTTTTACACATTTGAAAACTTCTTACTTACAAATGGTTAACACTTTTACGAGGTTTTGCCTCCGCGGTTACATTTGCTTCTGCCGTTTTGACCGCAGTGACCGCATCTTTTCGTGGGCAAAGGTCAATCCTTCTCTCTCGTTCCCGTATTGCTCTCATCTGAAACATTTCGCCTGAAACGTTTTGTTATCGGTTATCGGAGCGGTTTTGACGTGTCAACAATTAGCTCAAAAGCATCTCTACATCTCTACGTGGACGAATCTGGGACTATACAGAACGTGAATAATACCAAAACTCTCGTATGTACCAGAGGCATAATGTATTCTATCCAACTTTAACTTAACCACGAGAAAAGGAAAATGCTCAGAAGAGTTGGTGGCCTCGTATGTGTTTAAGGACATTAGCTACAACGACGAGCTCTGTCGATTGTACGAGAGCCTCTTCAGACTGGAGGGCCGGTAAACCGGGGCTGGTCGGGCTGATCATGCCAATAGAATAACATTGGGCAACCCGATTCAATTTTGGTAAAGTCAATATTAGTAGCCCACAAGTATAGACGAGGCGATAGATGATGTTGAAACTTCAGCCAGAACAGGCGATCGTGAAATGATTCGAGTACTGCTGCAGGGCTCTAGCTGCAATTTATAACTAATTAAATACATTCAATCCTGTTCATTCCTGCGCAACTATGTTGGAATAACATCATAGAATGTATTTCTTCAGCCAACACGCATGAAAGCGTTTTAGCTGTGTGATTTTATATCGTTGTATATTTCCGTATCAAGCTCACTAAATGCATGCCAACAAACACCAATAAACCCGCCGTGAATAGCATCAGACCTGTTGGCTCGAATGCAAAGTTCGATCGATTTTAAATTCACTCCAGATCCACAACAGCAGAAGCACTCAACATGATGCACTTGCATTGAATTGAAATTTACTCAATAATGACGGCATTTATGGTCAGTTTGCAGCACCAACAACATCGCACTTAGGTACCCGATAATGTGCGATCGTTAAATGGAGCTCCAACCCAGTTGAATCCAGTTTTCCACTCGCTACCGTTCGCACGTTTCGGACTTCCATTGGGGAATATTTAATCCCTTCCTCATTACCAACCCGGAGTCAATTTGGAAACGGATTTCCTGCCGGCCACCCATGCATGACCGCTACACGTCGGGCGAATGAGCGCAAATCAAGGAATGTTTTTTACACATTTTTTTCTGCTGTGGTGGTCATTTTATTTCTCTCGCTTCTGCTTCCCTGGCCATGTCTGTATGATAAATTAATTGACTGGAAATACATCAACGCCAAACCACAACTGGATGGGTGCCGGGTTTGATGTGAAAGGGTGGAAAATAAATACATCCCATTGCGCTGAATGGCCGATGAAACTCGCTGTCCTGCCGAAACTAGAGCGCTATTTTGGGGAGGGAAAGAGGGCGACAGAAGGACGGACGCTGTACAAATAAATCGTTTGTTTTCGTTTATTTATAATACGTGATTCAATCCTGTATTTTTCACAGCAGTGAAGTGTGTTTTCCCCGAGTTTGTTTTAACACATTTTGATGGGTGCATGCACGAAAATGGAGCTTGACTGTATCGACCTCCGTGGTTGAGGTTGTATTACGTAATAATTGGTATGATTTGTTCGAATGCGTGTTGAGCAATGAACATTAACGTTAAATAATATATCATTGGCAGCGTCAAATATGAAACGAGTAATCAATTAGCAAGTTTGCCAACAAGTACGATAAGTTGCTTCATCAGCCAAGCTTGATCGTTCCTCTTCTCACTAGGTAATCCTATCACCACACACTCATATACTTAGTCCAAAATCAAGCAACGTCTAGAAACAATTTGTTTATTATGGAAACAGTTTGTTTGTTCAGCTGTTTATGAAAATTCACTACTTTGGCAAAAATACTTACTTCAATTAAAAAAATAGAATCAATTAAAAAAAAATCCTTCTTCTCTTTATTATTCAGAATAATTGTAGAGTACAGAACTGATTGAAATTATAATCGAAAAGTAATTTTAGTATGACTAATATCCTCAGCCGTCTACACAGGGCAGTTAATAGATGAACTGTAACAGCGCCGTGTAGCAAGAATGGCAAAACAAAGCAGGACAAAAAAAGAATCCTCAATATCGGGCCAAATAAACCTCCTTAACACTAACGGACAAATCTGGTGTCAATTGACACTTTTGCAACTTTGAGCTTCTATAACTCGAAAACGGATAGAGATATTGACAAACGGTTTTCGCCTAAAGTCTTATATTTTCAGAAAGTTTTTCTTAAGAATTTTTAAAAATTTTAAAATCCGTAAATTTCTGAGATACAACTTGTTACTCCTTTCGTCTGCGGATTTTGGCGCCTGCGGATTTTTACATGAGGGGGGCTGGGGAGCAAACGGGAGGGAGTAGGGTCACAAACTCGACGGATTATAAAACTAGAATAGTTTGCGCACAACTGGTGAAAATTTCAGCCCAATCGGCCAACAATTGCCAAAAATAGCCTTCTAGGTGTCAATTGACACCATGATTTGCACCAAAGGAGTATTCGGTCCATTTGACCGTAAGTGTTAAATTAGATCCTCAACTAAATAACTAACGTTTTGTTTTTTTTACTGTTCAGCAAACAATGGCGCTTCAATTTGTCGACACATTTAATTTTGGAATAAAGTTAACACAATGTATTAACACATTTTACATTGATTTGTTGGATCATAAAGTTTTTTCTCATCAATATGTATAACTCTATACCCAATAGTTATCATTGTGGGAAGTTCTACACTAACGAATAGTAAGTCGGCTGCAGCTCATCGGGAAATTATGAAAGTGTACGAAAACGATGCTTTGAGCAGCGAGAAATACGGACAAAATCGGCACTGAACTAGAGACATATCTGGCAAAAAAAATCCCAACAAACCCAAGGTGAACTAACTGCTGATATTGAGCCCCCAAGCCATTTCAAAACGGCCACATACTGTTAGGTCTTGTAACAAGGAATATGATACCCTCATGAACTGAAACTAATAGCGTCGTCTCGTCAAACCCTGCCTGGAAAATTTGAAGTGGGAAATTCTACCAGCCCCTCTATATTCTCCGAACGTTACTCCATCTGATTACCATCTATTCCGTTCCATGGCACATGGTCTCGTTTGGCCAACTGGTACGGTCACACGAGTTTACAAAAATGACTAGATTCCTGGACTGCCTCCTAAGACGAGAAGTTCTTTCAGCTAGGAAATTATCTGGAGTGGGCGAAAAGTCATCACAGACAAATGATGGACAGTATTTTGACAGACTTAACTTTTGAAGCAAAATGACGAAGGGAATAAAAGTCGAATCTTCTTTATAGGAGAGATTGACATGGAAGTGACTGGAAGCAACTCCCCTTCAGAATGTACGTTCCATTTTAGACCTCCGCCCCCCCTCCCTTAACTCACGCCACTTCCTAAGCAACAAATCATAACATAGTTTATGGACGCTGCCCAAGGAAAATTAAAGCAAATATGTACGTAAATCAATCAAGCCTGGACGTATACGTTTTAGCAGATCCATGAACAAACTAAAGCTCATTTCGATCATTCTAAAAAAACGACCCATAGTGATTCCTTTACCGGAATGCTGTTCAAAGCATTAAACCCTATTAAGCCATCAGTTACAATCAATGAAACGACACGTCGGATGGAAAAATCACAGTTTTCATTCAACTACATCGGCTGCAGCTCTCATGCTTCTGTCTGCACGCCAGCACGCGTCTGACGTTGGTGGTGACTAACTGTTAAATCAATTACGCACACACACACACGGTGATGCAACTCATTGGCCTTTCCCTTCGCAGCCACGTGGCGAGAGAAAAGATCAATATTTACCAACCATCCGATGGCACCTTCGGTAATGAAAGCTGCTCGTACGGCAGCTTCACGGCCGAAGATAGGATGAAAAGCTGTCACCATTAGCAGCTGCAGCAGGTGCCAGGAGCGCGGCGCAGGTAATAGAATTTTATTAGAGCATGTGCCTACGAGCGAACAGAAACCGATGCACCCTCTGCATCCTGCACTCTGGTCACGTTCGTGGGGGTGTAGCAGTGAAGCGGCTCGATGAAAAGTCAGAGCCGTACCACACCGTGACATCTCAACCCAGGTGACCAGAGAAATACCATTCAATGGCCTCCCGGCATAGCAATGCGAGCTTCAGTTTCATTATCGAAAGTACTCACTTTTGCCTAATTGAACGATTCAACAGTAAGCAGTGGGGCGGACAAATTACTATTGGATGCAATCTGGTTGCGCTACCGTCATAACCCTCAATGTCATATCCGCGTGGGAAATACACGCAACGCAACGCATGCTAACGGTTGGTGTAATGTAATAGAGGATTCTCCGGATGAGTGGATTGCAGTTCTTCCTGATTTTACAATAGCATAGATGTAAACCGTTTTCTGCCGAACAACGCTCAGAAATGGTTGTGTGTTTGCGTACAGAAATTATGTGCAATTATTCTCCCCCTATAACTGGCAACGATAACAAGGAACGCAGCTATCATTACGCTTACGATATTTACGTCACAAGTGAACCCATTTCATTCATTGCCACACATAAAAATGGGGTCAAACAGCTGGAAAGACATCTTCCTACCGCATATCCAACGGAACGACCTGAGCGTCGATCCGTCGCTTATCTATCGGCCGTATAAACCGAAAACATATGTCCCAAACTAAATAAATACGCAATATCGAACCATTCCACCGAACCTGTGCACCGATGCCGATAAGCCCGGCGGGGGGTTTTGCTTGAAAACGTGATTGCACACCGCATGTTCGCGCCGAAAATCGGTAAATGATTGCAGTGAATTACTTTTCAATATTTTAAGGAATGTCAAGAGCTGCCCTGAACCCTACCCACCCGGGTCTGGTCTGAGTTTGGCATTCTTTGCACGGGGGTGTTGGGAAGGTGGATTTGAAAGTAATGGTGCCTGCTGCCGCATGCTTCTCGCATTCCCGGTAGAGTATGCAGCGCGCACAGCGCATCTGTTCTAGCTTGCGGTTCGAAACATTCCATTAAATGGCTGTTCGAAATTTACCCAACCCATCCCACGACCCAGTATCCAAAAACACGCTACTAATTCTACATTTACTCTCGGCTTCGTCCGAAACCCCGTCCGATAGGACGGTATCGATCGGAAAACGGAACGGTTGAACAGTTGAAATTCCCTCGACAGGGCTAAATTTATGGTACGCTCAATTTCACGCACGGTGACGGTAATAATTCGCTCCCGCGAGACCACGAACGTTGAAACCGAAGCGATAGGACAACTAGGACTCAGTGTGACTGATCCGATACCCTTCAAATTTGAATAGAGTTTTAATCTTCCGGTAATTAAAACCGATTAGACCTTTGACGACTTTTTCAATACAGCCGAGTTAGTATTTTTCATTTCATCTCGCATGAAACAAATTAAAACGAAATTAAGCAATAATGATTTTATGCTTGCTGTAGTGGGAGAAAAACATTATACCGTTCTACGTCATGCACCATCAGCACAGGCCTTTTTCAACCAACTTTGCCTTAATGATGGTTTAGTTTGCTCTCGGCTGAAATCAGTGCGCGGAACAAAGAAACATTCTCCCGTTTCCCATCTGCCTGAATATGGTAATGATATTCTAATTTTTCATCCCCATGTCCAATGGGCCCCATCGTCCCCGTGTCGCCACGACTAGCTGTGTGCGTCGTTATTGAGCTCTTAACATAAGCTCAACTCGAATCGGAACAGCGCGCTTCGCCGACTGGCCGCCGAAGTTATAGACGATAATGTTATTCCAATCAGCATGCGGAGGTTGTCCGGCCAGTGAAAATTGCGACCACTTTACCTATCGAACATTATGCAAACATTACGGTGCGTTCTAAGGACTCGAAATAATGACAAACAGTGATGCTTTTTTTCGCCCGATTCGGAATTACTTAAATGCAGCAGTATTTTGCTTGTAGAAATATTTTATGAAGTGATTAGGATGCTGAAGCAATGTTAGGCACCCATTGCCCTTTTCCAACAGTCCCAATTTTGCGAAATAGTTATATATACAGTCAGTTTCCGACTTACGTGGATGATGGGGACCGGAGAAACGTATCTCGAGTTTCCGCGTATCTCGAATTTGGCTTGACATGTCGTTTATACATGGTATTAAAAGGTTGAATTCTTGAGTACATGTTTGAAAGGACATTGAAAATTTGAATTTGTTGTTAAACTTCAATACAGTGCAAATATATTGAAATGATATTACAATAAACGATATAGAAAACGTTATTAATTCAAATTAATGTATAATTAACATATTTATATGTGTTTTGGCATATTTATCCAGAACTTATAGATTTTTATAATGGTGAGATTTGGCAGTTGACAAGTGGAGAATCTAAATCGTTGTAATAAACCCAGCATTCTGTCACATTTGAAAATCCGCGTATCTCCGACTCCGCGTATGTCGAGTACCGCGTGTGTCGGAGACTGACTGTATATTTTTTTGTTTAAAGATTAAATTTCGATCAAATCATTGATTCAAAAAAGTAATATTCATTCTTCCATTTTGGATGCAATGAGGTTTTGCTTTCTGTTCAAAACAAATTCACAAATCACGAAGCTATTTGAACAGTGTGAGAGTGATATGTTTCAAAAGTAGGTAAACCTCAATAATCAACCATTTTCGTGTTCGAAAATGGACGAATCACACATAAACAAAACTCATCAGCTATAAATGAACTTTGGAGCAGGAACTCGAGCTGGATTCCAACGGTAGCTTAGACAAATCCAATTGTCTTTCGATTTTAACACATTTTTAATTAATAGTTTTACATCATCAATTATTATCAATATTGTCGCGACCAAGACGAATGCTTATTAAAAAAAAACGAATGAAGATACTCTGCCCAATCACAGAGAAGAAGATAGTCAGACCAATTAGCGATCATGATGCTTTTCTTCGCTCTATTTCTGTCATCCAGACCTTTAGTATTATTTGACAGTTGGACGCGACTCAAAACATCGTTCGAAAGTCACAATTAAGCTATCTTGTGTTTGTCCTGATGACAGTGAATGTTTTTACTCCAACGCCACTAAGCATCACTTCAACGCACGCGAACGGATGCGATGAAAAACTAAAACCACATTCCAAAGCGTGCGACGTGCAATAACCATCAATCGTTCGGTTGGCCCCGAGTACACTCACTGAGGAGGAGTCAAGTTTTTTTTCCCTTTCGTCGTACTCGCACACACACACACACACATTTAATGGCACACAAATTAGTACCTTTCGGGGTTGGCACCGCCCACTCGTGGAGCTTAGAGGGCAAGGAGGCGATTTCACACAGCACCTCTCAAGCTCTCTGGATGATGAAAATGAATGACAGCATTTCGAAGGTCCTTGCCGGTTGTACGGGCTGCTATCATCTACCCTGTGCTGTACTCTCGCCGACAAATAAATGCGCGAGACATTAGCAGCAGCAGAAGCGAAAGCAGTCAGCTCCCACTCGATGTGGCACGATGGGGCCGTAATCAATTAATTTACGATTGGTCATCGAAAGATCGTGCCCGTTGGCGGAAGTAGAGCTTTAGGATCATCCCTTTCGCGAAGGTGAGTGAGTGGGCCAGATGGGCGACGACTGAGGCAAATGGATGAAACTCCACTTAGTGCCATTCATCATTTCGGTGTCGTCGGTGTGTAGTAGTCTGCAGCCGTCGCTGCTCGAACGCCGACAAACTCCATAATTTTTATGCCACTAAGCTAAGGCACAAAAAATCAATGACATTTCCAATGTTAAAGAGAGCACGACCCGAAGCCACTGGTAGCGCATCAGATAAGCAAAAATAAAAGTAATTTATTAAAGAACGATTTAAACTGTACTTAAGCTATTGAGAACTAAACACAAACACGAACACAAATTCTAACAACCTTTTAAGTGTACTTCTGGTATATCATAGAAGAGGAACATTGGACTGCTTCTATTTCTGTTATAGCCAGGATTTATTTAGTGCATGTTGACATCGCAGCATGTTGTACTTATGTGTAGAAATATGTTTTACTGTGTTATTAACACGAACACGTTCATCTGTAACTGTTTACTATGCGATTTATGCTCAAATAATAAAGAGGAACATCGGAGCTCTGTTTTGTACCATGTTGAAAACCAAACATCATCTGACGCACTTGGGATTAATTATAAAAACTGCCTTTGACGATCATATGCTCAGTGCTCATACTGAGACCATTTAAAAAATCAATGCAATAACTTCGTGTCCGTGACCTGATAGCTGAAACTAAAGAATGGAACGCCAATTTACTCGATTTAGATAACGATTATTGCCGTGACGAGGCCACAGTATATACCGCTCTAACGCGCTCATGGTGTCTTTTACAGTTCGTACTATAACTATACGACCACCTGTTTATTTGTAACAAAACGTAAACTTTACGAGATAAGTAGAAATCATGTTCCACAATGTTGTAGCTATTAACAATATGCTTCATTTTCTGATTGATCAATTTTTTCCATTACTTTTACCATCTTTTTCGCTATGGTCAACATTGCTCCTTGTAACAGAACTATACGATCGATCGATTACGATCGATTTTTAATAATCGTTTCGCATTTTAATATTCGTTAAAAAAAATGCAAGTAGTGTTGAACGACCTTGAACGGATGCATGATCCAGTTCAGTTTTGAACCCAAAAATCATACTTTATAACGCCATGCGCTACCCACCAGGACCATACGACCATCCTTCAAACTTCATCTCCAATATACATGATTTAAAAACGTCACAGTCTTTGCCAAACTTCATCGCCAAAACCGTGTGTATTACAAACGCTACTAAAATCGTTGGAATGATACGGGTTCCAACAAAGAAAATCCATTGAAATTGATTTACCATCGTTTAGTCATCTATTATCCAAATCCATCATTTCCACTCGGGGCAACTTTATTGCTTTCACTCGGGCAGCAGAGTCATAAAAAATCGCCTTGCTGAAGTTGTCTGCCCCTTCTACTCTGATAGCCACTTCGTTCGAGCCAAACGATCACAAAGAAATCGACTCCATAAAGCAAATCTCATACGAAAATCATAAACTCAATAAAACTGCATTGGCTAGGTAACTCCCCGCCAGTGTTTCATAAAAAATTCACTAAAATTTTCCGCGCTGAGAATCCCGCATTAGGAAAAAAATGTTTTAAAATCAATCGATTACCGAAATTCTCACATCATTCAGCGAGAGCGAGAGACACAGCACACAAAGCAGCTATAAAAATCGATCAAGGAATCACCGACAAAGTGCGAGATTATTTAGGAGATCGAAATGAACGCATACAATCTTTCTCACGTTACTCCATCGATTTTGCCTCACCGGCGATCACACACTTTCCGTTGCCGACATCTGATGGCATGGACGGAACTGGAAAAAAGGTGCGAAGCCTCACAATCAACGATATCTCACTTTCTGCCATAAAATCGCGCTAAGTAGGTTTGATTTTTACGATTATTTCTTCGTTACGACTTTACGATGCCGTCACGTTCGATGTCCACCGTTTGCCGGCAGCAGCGTACCTACGGGCTGGGAGATAAAATTTACATTAAACGTCGCCTAGCATTTGCCACGCGGACAGACCAGCGGTTTTGGGAAAGTTATTTTTAGCCACCGCACATTGCATGAATTTACATCTGACAAATGGCTTTCGGGCGATCGTAACGAAAGCGTGTTTGGCATGGAAAATAATTCATGTGAAAATTTTCTTTTTTTTCCAAACAAGGGTTCATTTGAATATATTTAACAATTTACTACATGCCGCTTATCATTAGCCCACGTTGTAATTAGACTCTTATATTTAGAACAGTTTTTTTTCCACAAATTGAACTTTTATTGCATCGTTTATTCAAAAATCCAATTCCACTCTATCCGTGTTCTGATGCATCTGTTTAAAATCGCAATCAAAATTCACACAATAGAAACAATCCTCTGATCGCCCAGATCCAACAGCTAGCGTGTTTTCCCATCAGCTTTACACTGGTTGCATCCAACCGTCATGGGAGTAACGCTTCGGTAAAGTAAATTAAGCTCATTGCGAATGCCAGTGAGCTTTGTCCCGTGGCGAGAGAGCGAGAGAGAAAGCGCAAGAGGAGCAATCCCTTCTGTGACCTTCGTGTTGATTCTTTGTCCGCTGTTGCTTCCCAGCGCAGCATGGACATGCAATCTGAAAAGCAGATGAAAATGAGCCCTCGGGAAAATAGACTCACCAATAGAGCTGGTTTCCGTGCTATCAGCATTGTGTCTATCGACGTCGGTGGATGCAAATGCATGAAGGTACCTTGAAGCGAAGCTCAAATACCGTTCTGCACAACAGCTATAGCTTTGACATTTGAGCACGGTACCTCACAAGAAATTGTTGAATGACGTGGCTCGATAAGAGAAAGATCAAATTTCGATCCTACCGGTCCATGTTTTAATAGTCATTCGATTCTATATTTATAGGCACAGTGCATTTATGATCATTGAATTTATATGGATTGAATATTATTGTAGTGTTTCCCAAAATATGTTGCTTGATATATTGAGGTACCATATAAATCTTGAGAAATGAAGCTCAATAATCCAAGTGCCTTAACAGGTTATCTTGGTTCAGGGCATGGACCTATATCATACATAATTTGTTGTCATTATCGCTCTGAATTAACTGTGGTCGAAGCAACTTATGGTAGAGGATTTCAAGATGATCCCACTAGATTCGCGAAATCTATGTCCAAGAACTCTTTAACTGGATAAAAAAGATTGACCTTTAACGACATCGAAATATCCACTGCTGTCAATCTCACGCGCCACTTCCGAATCGTTGTTTCATTTATAATGATGCTGTATCCTTTTATGGTGCTGGACTTCTGAGAAATTCCACCAGAGGCTCATCGAGAGCCCTGTCTTGGAACTTCGCTTGGAGATTCCCTGACTTGGAACGAGCTATCACTTCGTTTTGAGTAAAACTTTTCTTATAATACCATGGTGGACCACGTACGCACTCTAGGTTATGGTATTGTTACTGTGCGCTTGATATATAAAAGATTTTAAAGTTTGTTAGTAAAGTTTAAAGGCTCACTATTGCCTGCAAATGGCGTGTAAAGAATCGAATCCCAATTTTTTTTAGGTATCTTCTTTTAATTACGTAACTATGTGCAGAATATCAACGTGAGAAGACTAATGACAACAAATTGAAAATAAAACTCCTGATTTATGCAGGACGTATGAGTTCCTTCCCACAACTCTGTTGTTCCGAACAACTCAAATCCACGTGAACACGTGATCTATTCTCAACGCTCACGTCCAAAGATTAACTTCACTTTTCTCAAGACTGTTTGTGGTTCGAGCGTCATGACATTTTGTTTTACTGTTCAAAAACTGTCCAACACTTGATTAATCAGGTTATTTACGACTCGATTGCCCTTCGATTTCTTCGGTTTTCGCCTCCACTCTCGTCCAAAGCAAGCGTCCAAGTTAGAGATAAAACCCAAAAAAGGCGGGAACAAAGCCTCGAAAACAATTTAATTTCAAACGTCGCCTAGATCTAAACGAACTGTCCTGGTCCACCGTGATTAGTGTTAAGCGTGACGATGGTTCAAAATTTTCGTCGAATCAATTAAAATTAAACCTATTGCTCGCAACAGCTAATTTAGCGCCCTTGTTAGCAAAAACGAAACATAATGAACCATTCCCCGAGATAGCTAATTCGTTTCACAACGGAAACTCTGCTCCGATCGCTCGCTAGGACGAAGCGTTCCTTTTATCCATGTTGAACAACGAATCGAAATGAAAAGATTAGCTGATGGTTGGTAAACGGGGCGCTAGTTTCCTCCGACATGAGTCACAACGGTGAGAAGGAACGGTATAGACATAAAAAGAACGAACTACAGCGAACTACGCGCCCAGCACAGGCTAGTTGTGGCGGTGCACAAAGCCAATCCCACCCGTGTTTCCGGTTGACCGGTACTGACCGGCAAGAACAGCGTCCTAGCGTCAAGCTGCCTGCCAAGAAAGCCGATATCTTGACCATGGTTAATCCAAAGCGGGAGGAATATAAAGCACAAATCAATAATACCAATCGCGGCCCAATCGCACCGGTGGTTCGGCATTGGCGACCAAAAGACACACTCGACCTTACCTTTCGTACGACCGAAAGTCTCCGGCATGTACGGGAATAATAGCAACCTATCGGTTAACAGTGCGCGAGACTATTAAATGAAATCGCCTCCAATGCCCGGTTCCCCGTCCGCATGGCTTGTTGTTTAGCAACGTTTTAATGGCCCATCCGAAGCACCTGAAGGCTCACAACTTTTCCCACCGGACCACCGCCGTTCTCCTTTTAAATAGGTAATTTTGAAAAACTTTCCCGAACAACTCACCTGCAACAGTCTTATCACCCGGTGAAGAGCTGGAAGGCGGCGCTGAACTTAATCGCCACTATTCGCCCGCTGTACGGTGGCTATAAATTTCCTGCTCCCACAGCCAGACGGCCGGAATCGACAATCGCGACCGGTTTTCGACGTTTGCTGTTTTGATTTGTTCCTCCTTTGTTTCTTTCATTCAGCTGTTAAGCCATCCGGGCAGCGGCTATTGTTCTCACCAATCGATTGCGAGGAACTGTCCGCTCTCCTAGCGACACCAACGCGAAGCTTATCCGACAGGCGTGATGTGTTGCGAGCGTATTTTCCGCCAATAGCCAATTATTGCACAATTTTTACCATCTGTTGTTCGATGCGGCTCTTTTTATTCCTCCGTTATCGTTTTCCGTTTCTACACAATTAACCACACCAAGTCGGTCGGGCGGAGGTTTAGCGTCGGAACGAGATCCACCTGCGATTTACTACAAACCCCCACCAGACACTTCGCAACCATACGGCCGGTTATCGGCTGCGGTGACGCCGTTTCCAATCTCACCAGAAACACCGCCACTTCTTAAGCCAGCTGCACTGTTAAAACACATCAACACCGTACCGGATTATCGTCGCAAAGGGTTGGGGGTGTAGTTGCCCGTGTTGCCCGCTATCCGACACCTGCAGGCGCCTAGCACCTGGTGCCTATTTTTTCACCCCACCGACTGCAACCACACTTTCAGCGCACATTTGCTTTTGACAGCTCGCACGATCGACCTGCCACACTTTGACATTCATTTATCTCCGGCACCACGACCACTGCACGTTTCATCATCTCACACTTGCCGGATCGTCGTCGGCTGGTCGTCGAGTTTGTGCCAGCTTTAATGCATCTCACACCGAGCACACAAATCTGACCGCTGTTTAGTTAGTCACATGAGCCGCGGTTCACCTGCACCCAATTAGTACGCCACATGTATACGTTCAGCAGCCCTGAGATTAAGACGTAATGGAGTTTATGCTAATGCTTAACATGCTCAACAGTAACCCCTTGAAAATTCGAGATGGGAAGCTGACAGATAGGGTGTTTAAAATGCATCAATAGTTAATGTGTCCTACGACTTGCATACCTAACGTTGAAGCATTTCCAAGTTAGCTGTAATGTAGGCAATCCGAACTTAGTTTTCTTCGACCATTGATGGCTCTGGGAAAAAAGTAATTTTAGTTCAGAGTGTATCAGAACCATTCGGACCGCTAATTTAAAATTTCAAGAGCATCACTTTCTGAACATATTAGCATTACTTTCAAAATATGTATCCATCGACTACCTCGCTTCTCATTCATCAAATGGATGACGAGATGTTAAAAAACTAATTGTTGTTCATTTGATAATGTCCAAAACAGGACAATATTCAAGACAAATCAAATCAAGTCAAGACAAATGTTAAAGTTAAAGACGAAATTGAAAGAAAATTCTCATAAAACTGGACATTATGGAACATATATATAATTTCAATAAACTAGTTTTATGATCGAATCTAGACGACAAAAAATAAATTATAAGCAACTATTAAAAAAAACTAATTGTTTTCGTTATTATGACTAAATTATAAAAAAAAAACTTGATTATTGATTTTATTTCATAAATTTTAAATGAGAGTGTCTATCTATCTAACAGTATATCAATGAGTAAATTAAACTTCTTCGAGATACTTTAACAACCAATAGTATGCTTATCAAAAGTTTAAAGCTATAAAACTTATTCAACCCGCAATTGTTAAGTTTTCGGTTGATTATCGTTAATAAATCAATTTGTTCTGCAAACTGCACACTATCCGATCAGATAACAAAACAATGCATGCAATCATCGCAACAAACCGCTTTGGTAACTTTCCTCATAAATATTTCTCAGTGGAAAATTCGTTTTCTTATCTCCCATTTGCTGAACATAGCACAAAATGTTTAAACATTCGTGCTATCCATTCATGCCCGCCACGCTGAGCATCCGGTCTAGTTTGAATTTATAAACTGTTTACTTTATTCTTTGCCAACCATCCAGCAAAACGCCAGCGTGATAGTAATTACTTAAATAGAACCCGGCAAGCTGAGAGGCAAGTATCACACCGGGATCATGCCGGGGAGCGCACAGAAAAAAAACTGCTGATCAAACCCCAAAAAAAGAAAAATAAATAGTATTTATAAGCACCTTTTCCTACCGGGAGTATAATTTTGCTTGCTTGCTCCCTCGCACCATGAGATTCCACGTTTTTCAATTTTCACTCTCCAGAACGCGATTTTTCCCGATTTTTTCCCTCCGTCATAGAAAGATGACATTTTATGCGCACGGTTTGGTTCAATCGGAGCGCGTAGCATTGGTTGCGTTGAGAAAGGCACACCGAGCCATAAACAACAACAAAAAATGCACATCTCTTGTCCACTATAACAAAAAGCGTTTAATACTTAAGTTGCAACAGGGTGTCAACTTTTTGTGCCGCACGACCGTACTGACACTTCAGATCGGTTTTTGCATCCCGTCGCCGTGCGGTGGTGCTTCACGGAGCGCAACAGCTTCGCAGCATATTTCCCAGGACCACGAGAATGGCAACAGCGCCGGTACGCAACAGGACGGGAAAAAGCAATCTTGTTTTATATCGTTCCACTTCTTCAAGTCTGCTTTCGTTTCGTTTGATGGGTTGCTGTTTTTTTTTTCTTGTGCCAGTTCCGGGAAGGAAGACACTGTTCTACCTCTTTCAGAGAACACTATTACCCGTAAGGAAAGGGAGATCCGTGCGAATTATTAGCAAGCGCGCGCGCTCTGATAATTTTCACTTTTGTTAAATAAATCAGACCAAGTTCGTTCCGAACGAAACTGCACACAAAACAAGTTCGGAACGAGCGAGATGGACGGCTTAGTGCTCAGAACCAGACGCACCAGCTGCGGAAGCCCGGGCACTAAAATATATCACCATCGCACACAACACTCACGGAAAAACTTCATCCGAACTTCTCGCATTCCCAGACACTGCGTCACTAATGCGTTTTCTTTCGCTGGCTCTGAGCGGCGCTACCGGAGATCTCATCTCACGTGCTCACATCTCACAACTCATTACTCACAGTTCGCTGCCGGTCGGCGACGGCACCGAGCGCACTGAGCTACGCTGCCCGTTAAACACGCGGAGAAGATCGACCTGTCAAAGTAGTTGCCCGCCGTTCGGGTGCTCTCCTATTTAACTCTTTGCAGCTCCCAAGAGCGCGGCAGGCACGTGCATTTGGTGATTTTTTTTTGCTTCTAATGATCTTGAACGATTCCATCGGAAACCAACGTGAGGTTGAACAAACAATCGGTCAGCCATCATGCGCGTCGAGCGGAAGGAAAACAGTCTGTACTCGCGCAATGTTTTCTTACACGTCGGTCGAACCCTCGTTAGTTACGAACCACAATAGCAGCAGCAGCAGCGGCAGTAGCAGCGATGGTGTCAATGAGCTGAGGGGCACAGAATCGGCGTGCTCTGTAAGCCACCGGCACACGCCAATATACTAACGAATGGTAAAGCGTGCAGGAAATTGGAGTGCAGTTCGTTAGCATCAAATCACGGCCAGGAACTGTCGAGCCGGTCGTGAATCCCTTTCGACACCTACACCAACTGTCAATGAGTAATGGTCGAAATAACTCCTGACGCGTGTGGGTTGTCAAATCGTTAGTTGACCAATGAGGCCAGATTTTGTCCCTATTTTCCTCGGCGCAACACAGCAAAGCCGCTTCATTTGCTCGAATTTCACTGTTTCTCCCGTGCAACAGAAAAGAAAATATCCAATCGATCGATCGATCTTTTTTCTGCACCCAGAAATGCCCCGCGTTACTGGCAGCGCTCGGTTCCGAGCCTCATCGATTCATCGATACGAACGCACACAACACGTTTAATGGTTTATTGCCGCTAAAAACACTAACAACTACGCGCGCGTCCACGCACCACACACACACGTGCAACGTTCCTACAGCATTCCAAACTTGCCACTACTCGGGATCACAGTACACTGGATTTGTGTACGAACACACCGGGTAACGGTTTGATCTGTTTATCAGATGTGGTTTCTCACGTCAGAATTGCGCGTTGACAGAGTAGTCGGGAGCCCGGGAAATAGGCCTCCACCATCGGGAGCGTTCGTTGCAAAACTGAAGCCGACGCGTGTATGCTTTGGGGACGTCAGCGTCTGCGGCCGTGACACTATGGGAGAAACTTTGACGTTTTTTTCGGTGCATGTTGATGTTTACAGTTTAGCAGCAACACCTTCACACCTGTAGCTGGCGGTAACGACAATCAGCTATTTTCCTCCAAATAATACATCTCTAGCAGCTGTTTGCGGGTACTAAGTGGAGACGCATGGTACCTGTCGGTGGTGGTACAAGTATGCCTATGAAGCTGTGGTCATATAAAATGGATAATTGCATTTATAACTTATTGATTACAACATGGTATGTTTATTATAAGCAGTAAATTAGAAATGTAATTTCTCAACAATGTTCAATACATAGTATGTTTTGGACTTTTCTTCGGAACGCAGCGCAGTGTGCGAAAGAAATTCCCACAAGGTTTCTCTCTCTCAGTCTCTCACTGCATGGAAAGTAAAAATCAGCTGTGAGTGCCACTCGCTTGAGCGCTACTAACTGAGATCTCCTCCCATGAATGCATGCTATTCTCCATTCCTCCATTGATTTCGACTGTGCGCATAAGCCATCACACAAAATCATGGAAAAATAGATTAAAAGTTGTTAAGAAACGTTTAAAAAAAGCTTAAAAAATCACTACAAAAATATCTATTGCATCTCATGGGATTGGCTCGAGATGTTGCGTAATTAACCTTACCTCATATTTTAGCTCACTTTCAAACAGATAGTCAAGCTTACGAAGCAAAGAATTAAAAACCGTTAGTTTCTAGAAATACTCTTTGAACCTCTTTATTAGGAACGCTTTACTCTCAAATTAAGCTGCGCGGTTTTAACAGCTTATGGATCCATTATTATGTCAATTTATCTCTGAGCTTCTGAAGGAAACTTATCCTGTACGAAACCTCTGTCTACACAGTGTTGTAGAGAACTGACTATACAACTACCGGTATGATTAAGTCGTAGAAAACCATTGTTATCATACACATCCGCGTGAGAAAGATTGGTCTCAATAAAATATGAATCATTAATGGTTACTATATTTAGCCTTTTCCACACGTATCGCGATTTTCGCAGCGCGATTGGCTGTCAAATGTCAGATAGAAAGTTAGCAGTTTTTATCAGCTTAAAATGTATCAGAAAAGGCGGTAGGTGGCGTTTGATTTTTAACTAAGTGAGATAAATCCAACATTCATAGTGATGACCCATTGTGCTAGCTCACCGTCTTTCGTGAGTGCTCTCGTTCCCTGAGTGCTAGTCGTGCCGCAAACCACGCGTTCTCGTTCGATGCCGGTTTCACTGATGCAGTGCCAAACAACAAATACGCGCCAATAAACCATCGCTTCTCGCAGCTGATTTCCTATAGCCGGACTCGGCAGACGTTACTACTCTGAAAAAAAGAAAAACAACAGGGTGAGAAAGGGAGAGAGAGGGAACGAGAGATAGAGAAGAGCTGATTTCAACGGCATTGAATCGGATCCATTGATTCGACCAGCTGGCCGCAGATGTTGGGTTTCACTTTTCAGGCAACTGCGTAACAATGCGTAACGACATAGATACTCAGAGGCAAGTACAGATTAAGTAGCGGTGCGATCGCGTCAACAGATTGCACGGACACTTTACGATATCGTTAGATTAATAACTGCCGTGATCGTGCTGAAAAGATAGTGCGCTGAGCCGTGCTGAAACTTTTTACATTAAGATGACAAACATTGAAATTAAAAAATACATATATTCATTATAATAGCCTGCACCACAAAGTAGGTCCAGAGCTCACGAGCTAGAACGCTTCCTGTAGAAGTCAGCCGTCAAAACAGCATTAGTCAAAATGAACCGCCAGCGTAAGTGACGAACTGCCAGCGGGATCGGATTATGAAACGCAGGTAATACGTACAGCGGTAGCGACTGTTTCCTTATCAAATATGCAGGCCCCATAGTGCCAAGTGGCACGACTTATCCGTGGGAACAATTTGCGCCTCCGGACGTCGACACATCGATGCTGTTCGATAAAACAAGCGAAAATGTCACCAGACGGCAGATATATGATGATTACCATTCACGAATGCATACCCACACACGCACAAAGACGATGAAGGAATGCTTTCAGGCCAGTGATTGCTCGAAAAAGGGTCCACTAATGGCGTATGACGCATGCATGCATGAAAGACGACGGGTTTCTCTGTTATGTCCCATTCGTCCGATAAGCGCGGCCGATGAACTGCGCGTTGCAATTATGCAAGAACGAGTTCGGTAACTCGAGCTGGTAAGCTGTAACTAACAATTGCATGAAAGGATATTTTAAAATGCTACGATCAAATACTAACCAGAACACTTTAGAAGAGGGAAATGTATTGCAAGGAAATATTATTAAAACGATATTATTAAACGAATGCAGCCATTCTCACGCTGGTTCGTAACTTTAATTTCAGAAATATTGAACACCGTAAACTGAAATCCCTTGCACACGCACAATCTTGCAGCGCAAATTTCATTGATTTTCCACCGTCCTGTCGGCATGTGCCCACTTTTCCACGAAGACACACCCGCAACAATACCTCCCTATTACGGTTCCTACTGCTCCAGTTTGCTCCAGTGGTACTTTTTTTCTCTCTCTCTCTCTCTCTCTCTCTCTACACCTTGTTTTCAACAATCGCGCAACCCGGCTGCTCGCAGAAATGACTGAAATGACAAAACCTCTTCCTACAATACTCCCTGCCCGTGGACGGGGGGTGCAATCGTTCCTTTTGCTTGCCCCTCGTCGGTAGCCCCTCGTCTATGCGCCCCAGCGCTAGACGGTGTCCTGTCCTTTCGAATGTCAATTGGATTACAACAACCGTCTGCCGATGCCGTCCAACGACGCCTCAAATGTCACCGCTCCCGGCCGCCGTGCCGGGCCGGAAGGGGAGATCCGGAAAGACGCGGAAGCACGGGGTGGCTTATCTTTTCCGCTGCAGGAGTTGCCCGACTTTTTACACCGAGCGCGAAGGTGCGACGCACAGCGGGACAAACAAATTTGTCCTCGCCTCGAAACCAAACCGTGCCTACGAGACCGAAACGTTCAACTGGTGTGAAACCGTTGTCTGCCTGCAGTTGCGCGCTATCGCGATCATACGAACTTCCATTCATTACGGCCCGTTCGGTGAAAAGTTCAGCAAACTGGGCAAGAAAACAACAAACCGTTTAATTGAGTTAATACATTTCTTAAGACTTGTGTCGTCTAACGTGTAAGGTTCGTTCCGCTCAAAATATGATATTTGATGATAACTATTCCGAATATTTTTTTATTAATCTTCAAACCATATGAGGTATTTAAGTATTTTCCTACATATGTCCTTAGTAATTCCCGGTAAAACCTTGGATCACTTCTCTGCTTCTTCTCTGCTTCTGAAATCATCATTGCAAAATGATCATCCTTAAAAACGTCTTTAGCAAACAATAACTCCAGTATCTTTAACTATGTTGCCATTTGATTCTTAATTTAGTGAGTTTGTATCAATTTACGTTTGTCGGATTAGTATTTGTTAGCGATTTAAATATAGTTTTGAAATCTCAAGTGTGCAGTGTAAACGGACACACTTCAATGACACGTCACTTTTGACTCAATCAAGAATCTTCTTTCTCTTTCCATCTGACCGTCAAGCAAGTAGCACGCGTTTCCCCTGACTAAAATATCACAACAATAGTATTGCATTTGTTTTTTAAAAGATATTCTTTAAAAGGTTCTAATAAAACCTTCTCTAATATTTTATTCATTCCTATTTTATATTTATCTTGTTTAATAAATTGTTGTTTTGTGATCGTTGATGTACCAAATTGGTTTTTTTACTAGTTCCCGGGGAAAATTTCAAATAATTTGATAATAATTTTACTTTTATTTAAATAAAAATTAAATTTTCAAATGGTGGGCAAGAAAACTATCGAAACGATTGAAATTAAATTCCCCGGGATAAATTGATCTCAAGGGAATTTCCAGATAAATTGATAGATAAATATTGATTCACAGATAAATTGTATTTTCTGGGGTAAAATGGGGTTTTCAATGTACTAACAAAAGGTTTTATAGAACCAATAGAGTTTTACGGAAAAATACGGATTACTTATAGGAATCCCTCTGGGAACATCTCTCACAAGGCTCTTTACGGCGAGCAACTCACTTGAGTATGATGCTTACAATTTAATAAATATGAAGTGCACCACGAGCCAGTCAAAACTTTGTTAATAACTGACCGTGCGAATGTGCAAACTATTACACACCAATTACCTAGTAGAACTTTGGCACGCGCAGAATTACTTTTGTAAAGTGTTGGAAGTTCAGGTATAACTCATGTACAGCTTTCATCTGAATTTCGGAATGTTTAGCTCGTAAGAGTTCTAAAAGTATCTATGAATGTATCTACTCGCAACTGATACCAACCCGGTGGAAATACGAAAAATAAATACCTGATAGGTTGATATTCATTCCGCTGCATCATTGGGTATAGAGTTTTCTGTTCATTAAATTACAAAATGTCGTCAGTATGCTGAAATCTTGTTTATATTTTGTTCGATCGCCATTCTTGTTTGAGGCTTTGATAGATATATATTGAATCTCATTTATACTGAGAAGTCATTCATCTATTTTAATATTGTTTATAAACTGTACACAATCCTTGTTCAAAATCTCTTACTCTTTTTATTATTTTACATTTTGTTTCTTGTTTCTCCTAATGTTGCACGAAATTTAAGATTTTCCATTTTGCACCGAGTTCCATGTTAGTGCTATATACTTCTCGACCAGCACATTTCCATTGGAAAACATGACAGAAGTAATTTTTACCTCAGAACCACGATTAACCTACTGTATTGTTTTTCGTCTATACACAATTTGATTGACATCAGCTCTCCGACCCAGCATATTTGCCACCGAATAAGCTCCATCAATTTCTACAAAACAACAGGTAACATTCATATTTTAAAGTTTGTCTTTCAAATAAATCGGTACCGCGTTGAATCTCGTCACACAGGCCGTAATTATTTGAAGACATCCATCACGCATCACATCGCACCGCCAGAAGACGGCAGTAGCGACAGCCTAGCCTGCGTCCGACCTGGGTTCGACGAAACCATCGCCATTAGCACCTTCAACGACACGACGCTCCGAATCGACGTCAAAGAAAAGGGTACGCTAGTGCCCGGAACAAAAAAAGCGCCCTCACCCAATAACCTAATGGAGCCGGTCCTGGGGTGGCTACAACGCTAGAGGCATCGCCGGCATCCGGCGTCTAGAGAAAACCAGCCGGCGGCATCGGTTGCCTTCCACCAAGGGGTTTCAGTTTGCTCTGGTGAATAGCACTAAATAAATATCACATTACTCAGGACTTATGGCGTTGCTTTTCTCGTAACGCGTAGAGGAACGCAAATTAATATTTATTTATATTCGTCCAAATAAATGTATTGCACTGTTCGTTTTTTTATTACTGCTTACACAATATTATTCACTCTATAATCTGTCTTTATAATCAAGTCGAACCTTTGACGATACAAAAAAAAAACAATGTACATGGGATGCACGAGACAAGCTGTCATGTAAATATTGTGCCAGCAGATAGCTTTGAGATACACTAATCCTGTCGGCTCATCCCTTGTTCGAGCTTGCTAGTTCTAACTAGATGGAGCCTTCATGAGACACGTAGGGAGTGTCATGCTTTTGTTGCACCACACCACAATTCGATCCAGGCGCCGACGTACAATCAGAACCCATTTAACACCATGACAAAGCACCCGGGATATCTCTCTTTCTTCCGTGCCTGACCCGGTGCCCAGACCCGGTGCTGTTTTAAAGCATTGCGACTTTGGCTTTTGTTTGCCTTTTCTTACAAGGAACCCTAATTTGTTGCATGTCACACCTTAAACAACTAATAGGAACAGGGGACGGTGTGTTATTGATTTTGCTTCGTAAGGCTTGTGTAATATTGTAAGCTTAGCTGCTTGCTGTAGCGAAACCCACCACAATTCAATTCAAACAACTTTTAACGCTCGTGACATGGGGAAATCGAGAGCCCGACAAGTTCATTGTGCCGCCGGTAGTTCATTTCGTTCCACTAAAGATTACACTAAAAGCGGTGGCCTACCATACACACAACCGGCACAGGTGCGGCAAAACTGCACTTTCAACGGTGGAAAATTGATCAATCCCATCCATTGCCTAACGGGAGGAAAAATGGATGTGTGCCACACAAGAGAACGGCAGAAAAAAGCCCTTCTACCCAAACAATGGCCAGAACGTGAAAAACATGCAAACACACCAGCACATAAACGCACACACACACACACACACACACACAGTTATATAAAAGGATCCGAAGGTACGGGTGTCCTTCTCGGAAAGCTTATATTCCTCGGCGCTCAGAAACAGGTGGCTGTGCGATCGGAAAAAAGGCGATGGATGGAAAAGGGCTTTCCCGAACGAAACTGTTACCTCTGTCTCTCAGGAACGACAAGAAAAGAGCGCTACCTCTTCCAGGTAAAACAACAAACAATGGCGAGCCCGTCTTGTGTCAACTGGAAGCGAGTTTAAATAAAACAACAACCCACCTCCAATGTAGCATAGCTGAAGAAAAGGTGGAACAAATTTGAGCGAAGCAAGAAACGCGAGATGCACGATGCATCAGCAGCACATTGAGGCGCGTGATTCAATTCGAAGTTTTCCCGCAATCTTTAAAGCATGCCGACGTGGACGGAAGAAACCTGCCAGGGAGAGATAGGAAGGCCGCCGGTGCCCTCGTTCAACCCTCGGCCGGTGCCGGCATGTTTGTTTTTAGCACCGGCGAACAATGGTCGGTCAGCTGCAGTTTTGATTGCTGCATGATACAGGCGCACTTCGGAAATGCGCTTTTTCCCCCGGAAAAAGTTGCATTCTTCTCCCTTCCTCGCCGTCCGGTGCGAATGGGCCAGAACGCTACGTGTTTGCTTGCCCACGGTAACGGCAACGAAGATCGCCGTCGGGAGTAATGGCAACAACTTTAAGTGGAAAAAATGGTGATACAGATCGCACAACTACTTTCCACCGTTTATGCGACGCACCAAGGGGAGGAACTAACTTTTGCCGTAAATTGTGCCGAGATGAGAGTAGTTTGGAATTTTGTTTTAAAAACTACCCCCGCACATCTTGTTATACATCCGGTAGTCTGCCTCCTTTCAAATGTGGGTTAACAAGGAACGTTAAAGAGACTGAATGGAGCTAAAATTGGACAAATTCATTTAGTGTCTTTTAAAAATATGTCATAGAACTATGAACATTAATAATTTCAAAAGATCATTTTCCGTTTGAAGCTTAGGACAGATGTCCCAAGTGATGTTGAAACCAAGATCTTTAGTAAGATGCTTCTTTAAGTGCAACATTCGTTTCACACCATGATTTCAATTATTTTTAAACTAGCATATGATAGCAATGCCAGTGATAAAACTGTACAACGCCACGGGTTGGCCATCTTGATAGTAAGAGAGTGATAGTAATCATCAATGATTCGGATTTCTCGTGTATAGCGTATGCCTTACAAATATGTGATCGCACCTTGGAACTCGTAAACCAATCACCTATCTTGAAGCGAAAGATAGACGATAACTGAAAAAAGCTTTCCAATTTGCTGCTATGTTTATCATCCATAGTCCCAGTACTCACATTCACCCCTGAGACATGAATTATATCCGAGACATGATGTCAATACCGTGTACCACATGAGACTCTCCAGGTTCTATTGGTCATGGTCATGCTGAATTAGGAAAAAAAAAGAATAATTGAGCAGAAAAGAAGGATTGATACTACAAACGTTTGCTACTTAGCAAATCGACAAGGAATTATTATTTTTTAGAGAAGAAAAACATTACTATAATTCTAAAAAAAAGTCTAGGAAGCAATGTATTAATTAAGGAAATATGGTATTAATGGAATTGTATTATCTCAAATCTCCTAATTCCCGTGTTTTTAGTGTAACCTTTATCACAACAAATGCTTCACCTTTTTCATATTACAAAAAAGCTCGTAAACATGTGTATATCACATCATAAGAGATCTCTGAAGGTCTTCGATTGCCCAACGTTGTTCACATGCAACTGTCATTTGGAAAGCTCACACACGTCAGTTAAGCTTTTCTAGGCTGACTTCACAGGACCTCGAGCGATGCCCGATGTGAGGATTTTATAGACATTTACTTCTCTTCACGATGTGATTATCTCTTTCATTTGCTCATATCGCATGCATACTCTTTTTGCCTGTTTTTTATATTATTTATCCACACCCAGAATAATGTCCAAGTCACGAATTCACGATATCATTTTCTTTTTTTTAACACATTGCATGCGCAAGTGACTTGACTGTACAAAAATCCTGTAACATAACACCGGAAAGCCGAATACCATCGGGATCGCTTCCGTTCCGTTCCGTTCGATTCCAGAAATATGGTTTATTCATAAAAATCGATGACGCTATCGCGAAACGGAAACTAAAGCTCCGTCAATGGGAAATACGTGCCGCAATGGGAATGATCGTCCACTAAATTATGAATCCTGGTCTTGAGCTGTGCTGGCTTCTTTTTCCATTGTGTCAAACACATTTCCCTTTATCGGTGTCTCCATTTCCGGTGCCCGGAAAGGTGAAATAAAATTACGGTTTTTACTTTGGCTGTAAAACAACAGATTATTGGCTTACTGTGTTTCAACCTGGATTTACTTCCCATTCCCATTGCAGCAAGCAAAAGAGCGGATGAGCGACGGCATGTATGTTCCATTCGGTTCCTGTATGCAAACAACGGACAACGCAATATGCGTTTTTTCTTCGCCTTTCTATAATTCGCTCTGGCAGCTGTTTCAGTGCGTCATTAATTTAGCCAATTTACTCAAGCAGTACCGCTTTTAGACCACTGGAGAGGATAAGTCAGCCAAACGGAAGGAATGCAAAAAAAAAACTTAATGCACATATTTCATTGCGACTACTGTCCCGTCGGAAATTGCATATTGACACGCACGTACCGGAAACCGTTTCTTTTCCCCCCCACCAAGCAAGCCCCAGCCGCGCCGTTAGATGCATAAATTATGGAACTGACGGAAAGCGTCCGCTTGCCACGACAAATACGATGCCACCGTCTGGGCTACTCTGGTGAGGTTTTTGGGTAAGAAAAGGGTGAAATACAGTTTAGCGGACTGGTGAGAGGTTAAACAGCAACTCGTCGAACAGCACCTTCGTGCTAGGGCTTGTCAAGGCTGGGCTGGAATTCATGCCATTGAGATATCCGTCGCACCTGATTTCTCCTGTACTTGCTGAACCAAATGCTCCCGAATGCTATCGAAATTGACATTGATTCCTCGTGGAAACGGAATCGTTAAACTCCACCCACGGAGAGGCAAACGTCGATAAATACCTTCACCCCATTAATCGGATATTTAAGTAAATGTATCATATCACAGCAACGGGGTCTTAATGGAGCGATTGAATTCGGTTGATGGAAATTCTCGAGTTAACCGCTAAAACAAAGAGCAGCGACGGGTAAACTTTAGATGCTGCAAGAGCAGTAGCGAGGGCCGGAGAACCGCAACGGCATTCAATTTCAACGATTCTCCAGTGATTTACTGCAATCGATATATAGGTTAATCTATATTCGTGTAGATGCGATATATAGGTGCAGTAATGACATTGAGAGTTACGGTTGACAAGAAGCTTATCCATTATTTATTGAAGACCTTATAATTTGAATATTATTGGTTGTGTTTTATTTTATCTATTTATATCTTATACCAGCTATTCATCTATACAGTTTGGGTTTTGTTTTATCTTATATCTATTTCATCTTGTTGGTAGACAAAACAAATGCGTCAATGCATAAGGTTAGGCATTTAATTAAGTTGTGTTAAGTTTGGAGTTCGATTTAATAAAAATTTTATGAATAAATTAAATTATATCGAATATTTCATATTGCTGCTTCTTTGATTTTTTGAAACATAAGATAAAAATAATATCCCTTTATACGATAGAAGCTTTAATAATCAATTTTTGAATATTTTTAAATAATATCGATTAAATAGTCAGTCAAGAAAAAAGAGGTTGCGAAACAGTTATCAATTGCGAGAAAGATAATTTTATAATAATAAATAAATAAATGAATACATAAATAAGCTATCACAAAACTGATAAACGCTTAAAGCACATTAATACTCAACAGAAAATGTAAACAAAGAATAACGAATTATATCTATTTCACTAAACCAACATATTTTACGATCTACGAGAAATGCAAACTGTTCGAAGCTACATCAAACATTTTGAAGAAGACGAAAAAAACACTGAGCAAGTTCAACTTAAAGGCCGAGACGTAAACACTTTTTTTTGTTTAACATGCGTTACCATTTTTCTGTCTTAGTCTTCCATCGACATCCAGCTTAGCATTACTCCGAAACGCACCGGCGGCGCCTACAAAAACGCTTGTCCTAAACCACAACGCCATAAAACCGGGTCGAACCTACCGGACAAACGAGGAGGAAACTATAAAAGTTTTTCAATTAGACACCAACATGATTAATACACGGAACGCAGAAACTCAACCGATGGGTAACAAGAGGAGCGTCGGGGCTGGAAGCAAATCCACGCTTTTGTTGAACCGACGACCAGTTACCGTACCTCGGTCCGACCAACCCCGAGGATTACGATTGAACCGAAAGACTGTGAAACTTGGAAGGCAAATAATTTAAGGCAAACATGAACGAAAGCGGTTCTGTAACGTTTACGTTAGGTTATCGTTCCATACCTAACCATAAGTCGGCAAAAAATATGAAGCGAAGCGTGACGAAAAAATGGTGTTTGTTTTGGAATGAAACTAGACAAATCTTCAACTAGAAGAATGCTGTAGGATGACTGATAAACTGGTTTGAATAGATTGTTTTTTTTTCCTTTCGGGAAATAACTTAAACTACTATGCCAACCATTTCAGTTTTTCATTGACCCGTACCGACCCGCAGCGACGGTAAGATGAGTATCGAAGTAATAAAGTAAGTAAGTAAGTAAGTAAGTAAGTAAGTAAGTAAGTAAGTAAGTAAGTAAGTAAGTAAGTAAGTAAGGAAGTAAGTAAGTAAGTAAGTAAGTAAGCAAGTAAGTAAGTAAGTAAGTAAGTAAGTAAGTAAGTGAGTAAGTAAGTAAGTAAGTAAGTAAGTAAGTAAGTAAGTAAGTAAGTAAGTAAGTAAGTAAGTAAGTAAGTAAGTAAGTAAGTAAGTAAGTAAGT
>KB672802.1:128117-164210 GCA_000349145.1 Anopheles dirus | reverse complement strand
GAGTAAGTAAGTAAGTAAGTAAGTAAGTAAGTAAGTAAGTAAGTAAGTAAGTAAGTAAGTAAGTAAGTAAGTAAGTAAGTAAGTAAGTAAGTAAGTACTTTTCTGTGCATTTTATCAGACAGAAGATATAATGACATAGATTATTCAAATTAAAGCTTACCTGGAGGGCGAGGCTCATATTTATGTGGCATTTACTCACTCCCATTGAAATCTCTAAAACCACAACAACCATAAAAAGTCCTCCCCAACCAAACAGATGTACAAATGTGCTTTATCATCGCGTCCAGCAGAATATGAAACGCAAGCACAAGACAAAATAATGACTTTTTCTACTTTTTAAATGGCACCTCGGCGTTTCGTAAAGATTACGTACGGAGTCTGCTAAAGCTATTTGGTGCGCGAATTTTCGACGGATACAAATGAAGCCGAATTATATTTGGTTCATTTTCATCGGCCCCTAACCGAGAAGTGTGATAAGACAATACAATGTGGGGCATTTTGTTCACGAACAAAACTGGAACCAATCTGCTTGAAACACCAAGCAAACACTTCCGCCCGAAATGTGTCATAACCTTGAAGAATTTAAATTAAATAAACAGCTTACCCTCGCAAAATCCCAATGTCGATAGCATCGATTCGAGCTGCGAAACGACGGTAAAAGATCGGTAACATAAGTGGGCTGTTTTCACTGTGCGAAGTCCACGATATGTTAGATCCACCAGACCTGTGAGCCACCATTCGCATGCCTGTTTACTGTAACAAAACTGTTAGGCATAGCTGGGAAGCGAAAATAACGCCAAAAACACCATCCACGACTACAAACTTCCGATTAGGTAAACCACTTACAAACCTCATCGAATTTCGACCATGGACCTTATGGGCCTGAGGATAATGTAATAGTTTCCCTGCCTCATGGTCGCATTTTTCTTTTACTATGCACACGGGAATAGCTAGACCCTCTGGTGTGTGGGAAACGAAATGGGGGAGCAACTACCGCTGTACGGTGACCGAAAAGGATAGCGAAAGTTTACGATCTCTCCTGTTGAACTTTTTAAACCCCCACTCGATGCGCAACACCAGGGAAATGGGGTGAAAAATTGGTACGAATTTCCACTTCCTCCTGTAAACAGGGCTTTTGAGTGCATGTTAATAGCAGTAAACAACTCAAGCGGCATAGACGAAATATAGTTGAATAAAAAAAAAACAATCAAATAGGTTAAACAACAAATTTAATCAGTAAAATAAATTCTCCACACCGCCTAAAGGGGTTCGGGTCGAATGTAATCGCTTACCGCCGTACGGATCAGCATTAAATCTTCCATCGGAAGCGAACAGAAATATAAAAACAAACACACTGCGCTCACCGAGCGCACATCAATTTGTGCACACTTTGTACGCCCAAAAGCCCACCAGCAACGTCAACGGAACCGCTCGGTCGAAACGCTTCGGAAATCGAAATTCGCTCTCGCTCTAGGAAAGGCGACTGCCACCCGCAACGCCAACGCCGTTTGACAAACGATTGCAGCGGGCTGAAATTGATCACTGACTGACAGGCGTCAGTTTAACTTGATGCGAATAGAACATACAGGAAGCGGAGAACATCGGGCCACAATTTGTTGCCACAATCGTTACATTCGTAATGCGATGGCTCATCGGGGAGAGCGAATACGGTGGAAAGGCTTACGCATGTCAAGGATGGCTCTTGTGTTATGTCCCTATTTAAAGCACGTCTCACTCAAACCAACATTCCTTTTCATTAGGGTTTAGCGGAGCAGAGCGAAAGCCCATTCATTTTTATAATGCATAGTTCAAATGCGTGCTTAGTGAGTTTTTTTTATTTATGTTTGCCATAGCACAATGATTTCTCGAAACATCGGACACTAAAACATATACATTTATTGACGAAATAATTTAATACAAAAGTAAGCATTTTCGTATAAACTGAAATCTGATGTATGCATATGCAGTCGAAATGCTTTAATCCGCAACTGCAGGTTGTTTAGGTGGTCCTTTGGTCCAGAACGGTCCAGCTGATATTCACAACAGGTACAGAGATCCGTTCAATGCGTGATATCGGCAAAGAAAGGATTTCAAATAAAGTTTTATATAAACAAACAAAATAAACAAAACTAATTCTAATTTAGGTTTCGTTAAAATCTTCGAACTTTTCTTCTTCATAAAATTTTGCCCAACTTGTTTGTGCACTTTTTTGATATTCTATTTCACCAGTTAACCAAATCCTAGACTCTAGAGCTCTCTAAAATGACGATGCTACGGTCAATTTGAGAGGTAAATTGTATGTTCATCGTTTGTAACATTGTAACACCGATTTCATCTTATCACTGAAGTGCTGCCTGACTCTAATAACAGCTGATTTAAATTCCTGAAAAATGTACATGGATTTCGGATTGACCTTGAACAAGGTAGCGCATGCTACTAAAGCGCATTTTTTCGTATATTTCAGTGTTAGTCGCCTTTCTCGGTACGTAATTGGTCAAGACTGCAAGTAGCATTAATAAGTGTCTTATCTCCAAACCATGTCAGATGTATCACTAGATTGTGCAGTGTTATCCTTCGACAATCTACTTGCATCTTTCACTGCTTCCGATGATGATGATACTCCACTGTTTTCTCCAACAACGTATATGAAATTGTTAACCAACTGTCGATATTATATAAAATATCGCCATGCCATGTAATTGAAGAAAAATGTTCAAATTAGACCAAAATATTTTGACGCTACCAGAATCACTTAACGATTTTTATAGTCTGACAATATTTGGTGAAAGATCCAATTATAAGGATATGTTTTGGTCGCAATTCGTGCGGCACCCAGTGTCTCTCTGAACCATGCACCAGATCAGAGATGGCCGTTTGAGAAACAAACACTTTTGCACTTTTTGGACACGGATCTTCTTCAAGTTGTGCTTGTGTACTCCATCTAGCATTGTTTTCGGCTAGCATTTGTATTAATATTACTAAATTCTATTGTCTGTAGGGTTACAAACTGAGCGGATTATAAAACTTCAATAAGGTAAGCACACCACTGGCGCAAATTTCTGCTCTATCGGTCAACGAATGCCAAAACAGGCTCAGTTGATATCTTATGTGACGCTTAGGAGTATTCGATCCAGTTGGTCCAGTTATCAACTCTCAATTGCACGAAAACATAAAACTGGCAGTAGCATGTGCTACATTTCATAAAGTCAAACCAAAATTCAGTCAGAATGACCGCTTCATCGTCGTATATCAAAATAATGTTCTAAAATGGAATAGAAATCTAAACACACATCAAAACTAACCTAAAATGTCAAGAGTATGGTCCAATGGCGAAGGCAAATGACCATAACAGAGCACGAACAGTTTGAGCAGAGTTTTAAGCTTGGCCGCTTAAGAAAAGTTTGAGGATTTATGCGAAGCAAAGTTTAGCATTTATTTTGTATTTTTCAACAAAACTAGATAAGCATTCCTTTTGTTTAATCCCAAAAGATTATTTCTATTTAAAACAATTCGAAGAGACAGCCGGTTTTGTGCGGTTAGGTTCTATGTGACACATGCTTTAGTTCCTATAAAAAAAAAAAACAAGTAAGCTCAAATGGTTCTACACACCTAAATGAAACCAACGCAAGATAACCGCAAATCTGACAACATTGTTCACGTGTGAAAAGTTGTCCTTGCAGTACTGCAAGGAGACGTACGGTTTCGTTTGCAAGAGAGTCAAACATTATGAAATCTCCCATAGAAAGGTAACAACCACTTAATTCTAACCACATTATCCTGCCATCCTCTCTGTCACACTTCTGTGGAAGTAATAAAGCTTGGCAAAAAACAGTCACAATGTGCTGGCTTCATTAGAAGGGCACGAGATCATACGTGTGACAATAGTCACACAAAATTCCCCCATATCACAGGCAACAGGTCACCGAGAACTGTCAGCTCGAAAGCTCAACAGATGAATCAAACCAACAACAACAACAACAAATGCTCCCACCAAATATAGTTTCTTCCCAGTTGAAAGCTACCTTCTCTGCTGAGACAATCTTTTAAGCCGTGCCCTTTTTATCCCCATCCGGCGAGACGTGACGTACAAAGCCGAAACAAACAACAGCGTAGCAGTTTTTCGAAAATTTTATTTCACCGGACTCGTGTCGTTGAGTCATACGTACTGTAGCGTCAGCGACTAACCCAAACCCGCCGATTCAGCCGTCGGAGGGAAGATGTTGCCATGCTTGGGAAACATTGTTTCCTGCTTTGTTCTGCCTACCGCAATGTACAATAAAAAAAACTCGGCCGAAATCCTTTCCGAAAATGGTGCAATGAATGACCAGCGCTTCTTTATTGCTCGTCGGCCTGGGGAAACAATGAGAAGAATGGCAGACGGATTACGAAGTATATTTCACGCGGTTCGTTGTGTATTTGTTGGGATTTATTTCACCACCTGAAACCCCTTCATCATTTGGCAGGATTTATTCTTTGCTCAAACACGGATCCACACTCACCCGCTGCCGTGACGTGTCGACGTTTCGGTGTCCGGTGCAATGAAACTAAACACATCCTGACCTTAGCACAAACCAGCACGTGCTCCAAAAACGTGCTGCAACGTCTGATATCGTCTGTTCTCGTTAGCACTCGGGTAGAATTGAACGCTTTCATTATTGAAAGAATTTGATGAGCGCGATTGAAGGTGCTGTGATTATGAAAAAATCGTGACCTCTTACCAGAAACATATCAAATCAATGATAATCGAAATATTTATATTTAACAGTGAGTTCTACCAAACAAACCGAAATAAGAGTAGTAGCCCATCTTCAAATCATCTAAACAAAAGCCTGTACAAACGCTCGCATATTTTGGAGCATCGGAAAGTGAAATTCTGATTTTTACTATCGCTGGATACACCGCAGTAGGCAACCAGATACATTCGAGCGCTCTTCTCGAATCTACTATTCGTCAAATGATGAGCAGTGAATGTTAGAATGTAGATCGCATCGGGAACAAGAAGATCTAGGAGCATTTGGAACCTGACCAGTAGGTGCAAAGGGCGCATTGTCCAAACGCAGCCAAATGATGTGTGGAATGATTTGACGGTCACTTTATTTTAACAGTATTCCTTCAAAGTCTAACTCCGGTGCAACGACGAAAGCACATAAAACAAAACCAACCAAACAAATGTATTAAAAACATTTTACGGAAAACATCCGGAAAATGTTCCTATGAGTTTATGAAACGAAATCAATGCAAATGTTATATAATTTTATATTTATTTATATATGTAAGAATCACAACTGTAATAAAAATAACATTTTACAACACTTATAAGGGCCGATTATGAAACTCAAACGGAAAAAGTCTCTAACAAAACCTATATATTATAATGGAAATTTATTGATTCTAGCTATTTTTTGAAAACTTGAGTGATTGGAAAAAGCTTTATAGAATGCTTCATCATGATAAGCAGTGGTTTTTATTTTTACATTACGTTTGAAACTACAGTGCACCAAATAGTCGCGTTTTCCATTAGACTCTTCCGTTTGAGTTTCATAACAGGCCTAATAGATTGTACTTTCTAAATGATATATCTTATTCTACTCACAATTGATAAGTTTTTGCAAGAATTGAGTAGGGTAGAGCTGAAATTGTCAACATCACCATGATCTGATCCGGTTCAATTAATTCACATTGACAATCCATATATTATGTACACCGAACTCAGTTTAGCCAGCACACAAACCAACCGTCTCTCAAACACTTCTCGGGGCAATTTGCTGGTGAGAAATGTTCAAGCGTTGCAGCTTTGCAACATTTAAGTACATCGATAATACCCTTCCCAATCGAAAATACAACCTTATATATACGCCAACCGCAACACTGTTGTCATCACATGGAACAAAAACCTGCACTTCAGCATTTCATTTTTCAGTCTTAGATTAATAAACTGGTTTCGATACTTTTTTATTCTTGACGATCGTAAAAGGTTTAAAATTTATTTTGCGTAAGTTTTTGTTTGTTTGTTTTCTTCTCTGCGATCTTTCCCCTGCTTTCTCCGTAGCTTCCAGTATTATTCTCATTCGATTTTGTTTCACGACTGTTCATTTTGCTTCGCATTCCTTCATATTGGGCTTACACAGCGCATTTCTGCCACGATAAAGTTTTTGTCAGTGCTTTGCGAACCGCTTATGTTTTATATGTAATTTTAAAGTTTTTAGCCGTCCACCCGGCACAACTTATCGTTTGTTTGATGCTACGTAGTACACTGAACACATGGTTTTGTTTTGTTTTTTTTTTACAATGCGATCTGTAAAGGAAACATTCAACTTAGGCAGGATGAGAAATATCTTCGCACTGGGCAAAAGGAAGACCGATCGTAACCATCGCAGCCGAGCGCTTTTATTTGTGCTTCATGTGCGTTTCTGACTTCCTATTTTAAACTTTGTTCCTGTTTGTTTCTCACACGGCGATCGACCATTAGGCTGCCCTCACTTGACGAACGAACTTGCAATAATCGCGGTTTGCACTGTTTGTACGTAACAACCCAAGCATGGCGCTCAGAACTAATGTGCAGCCTAAACAAAAGTTTAAGCAGCCCTCATCGGGTTATTCGAATTTTTGCGACACTTCTTTGTGCTCGAACGCAATAACTCTAGGCCGAATTTCAAGTTAACAAAAGTTGTATATACCATCAACGGCATCCAAAGCACATTCTCACTACATATCAGTAATTACACTGCTTCATGATCATGCTTAATTAGAAAAAAAAACTTAATTTTTGGAAATCGTTTGTCGGCTGATTTCGGCTGATTTGGCTTAGCAACACAAAAGAGGGAAACGTCGTTCAAATCGTTCAACAAAATGCGATTCGGTTCTCTATACGCTCCAGCCTCGAGATCTCGCGTCGTTTTCATTCTCGTGAACTAACCCTAAAAAACAGCGATTATACGTTAAACCGTTTGCTTTCAACTATTCGCACAATGGTTCATCATCATCATCATCAACTCTCCGGTACATGCGATTCATATTGAGTTTGAGAGATTGTAATAGATTTGATTGACCACCGATTATTTCGCGTTCTTTTGGTTTGTTTTGCTACAATTACTCTTAATTACGCTCAACTGTAACGCGGCGCGTACAGATGTTTGGTGGAATAAGTAAATCATTTGCAAAATGCTACTCTTAACTTTCTTCACCGGGAACCTATACCCGGAACGACTTTAGTTTGGAAACTCATTTCGAATGTGCTGCTTTTAAATGATTTCACGTTAGGTGGACAATGGGCGAACTGCTATCGTTGAGAACGCATGTAAAGTGTTTCCTCTGTCTGAAATTGTGTCTTTTATCAGAGCTTGCTGGTGGATGAACGCTAACGATTGATGACCCTATGCTGTTTTGGGTTCGGCGTTAAGCTTCTATTTTTAGACCATATATAAATATATATAGGCCGCACAGGTACCTGGCGGATGCTTTTCAAAACGACTCTCGTTATAGCGTTGGTAGTGAAAACAAACACTTTGTTTGACAAGAAGTTACGCATTATAGAACTATTAGATGGTACTATCAACAGCATGTAATAAACGTCGTTTCGTAAAGTTTCGTTTTTCTAGAGATTGTTTATCGTTTAGCTAATTTAGTGACGAAAATGATTGTTCGAGTATAAAAGCACAAGAGATCAAAAGAGATTGTACGAGTAAGTATTTAGGAGAGTTACAATCGCAAATGAAAATATGCAATCATCGTGCCAGAAAAAAACATGTAACTAAGAAATATCGTATTTTTAGCTTTCTATTGCATTTTTAGTACCTCAGAAAAAAAAACAATGTATATGTGAACAATGTGTGTTTGCGCATGTGATCGTCTGACAGAACGTACACCAATTCAAAATATCTTACGTATAGTTTAACTAAGCTGTTAATGTAAGCTCCATCCGATTGTTTTGCAATTCTTATTGACTGTTATTTCATTTTTTAAACATATTATTTCACGGGCTCATACCGAAAAGTGTTTAAATATTGCTACACCTCTACGTGTAAAACGAATGATAATCGCCGAAGCGTTGCAGCTTTACAATTAGTACACACAAATTGTTCCGCCACAAATTGCACTCCGTCGGCTCAGCCTAGACAGGTATCGATTTAAACCACCACAAAGACAACGACCGCAAGGTCCAACCGTTCGTGTCGACCTCAGTAGATGGATAGAAAATGGTTACAATATCGGTACTTGGCAGATGCTACAAAGATCATTTCGATAAATCAAGTTATTCTCGTGTTACGTTATGCAATACCATTGCAGTACGACGTTGATTTTCATTGCCATATACACTGTGCACTGTGGTTGAGCAAAATCTTCATAAACAACATGACGCATCCTCCTCCCTCTTTAAGTTGATGGCTGGCGATGCTAACTTGATCGATCTTTCCATCAAACTAGTGTGCATACCTGAATCGTAGTTACGAAGTGTAGGTTTAAAACACCGAGCATATGAAGTTTTTCTTGTGTTAGTGATGAGAACGGGGATTCAGGAGCTCTTATCTTACTATCCACCCATAGGCTGTTTTCTCTTCTCTGCTCATCAGGAATGTACTATGCTGATTTTATGACATAAATATTATTTTTCTCTTGTTCTCTTGTCTCCCCTTTCTTAACGTCAAAACTAGCAAATACGCTGACTTATGATGCGGGTAGTAATCTTCTGCGCCACCTTGTGTGTCCGTGTATTCCGTGTGTAACTCTCTAACTCCCGCTCCATTACGATACGGCAATGGCACGGAAGCACGAGAATCCGTTATTGTATATTAGGGATGCATGGAAAACAGCATCTGCTTTATCGGACTCTGAAACTCTACTACTCTGCAACGAACTAAATACATCTTGCCCCGAACGAGAAACGCTTAAAATCACTAGCAGATCTCCCATGTGCTTACAACATCTCGCACATCCTAATACATTTGTCATTTGACATTTGAGAGTCAATTTGTGTAGTGTGTAGTGAGTCAGTGGAGACAGCATTCGCTTCTTTTCCTCATTTCAGGGCAATTCGTGCATTGCCATTTCACCTTCTCGTGCACAGCGTGTGTCACGTCTAACGGCTCGTCTGTTCATTGTAAAGTTCGGTTCGCTAATCACCTACGTTATAATACTTTTGCCACGTCTCTCGCGATGGCTTCCCGTGAGGCCGTTCTGGGTTTTGTTTTCTACGTGCACAGCAGTCTGGATTTTACGCGCTTTGTCACTCGAATTACATCGACGAGTCTATTGTTTGGCATGTTTGGCATCTCCGGTGGAGCTATTCCAACATTTCGACCTATAGCACAACAATGCTACAGCCACCCTTCGTAATAAGCACGCCGTTGTTTGGTTTATTTGGATAAAGTAGCCTCAAAAGTCCATAAAAAAAAACAAAGCAAAAAAGCTATCCGCTTGTTCACTTCGTGTGTATGAAGGTGATTCCACACGAGATGGGTATTGCGGCACTCGATACACAAAATAATCATATCATAGAAACGATTCTTATTATTAAATTATTCACTATGACAAAGACGCGATGTGACGCAATACAATCGGTTTCTTGTGCGGCGGTTCTTGTCGTCAATTAATGTTCGTTTCTCGCGCAGTTTCGACGCGACCGATCTAGGTACATATATCTTAACTAAATATACGCAACGTAACATCCCGCAGTCGCATTCATACTTTAATCCGCTTTCGCACAATAATTTACTTATTCGTCTAACCTAAAAATGACATCCTAGCAAAGTTTTGGCCGATGATTTGCTGCCGCATGTAGGTGGCTCGACCGCGCACGCGCTCTCTCGTTCGCAACTAAAACAGACAACCAAAATAATTATTTCTCATCGCGATAAAGCGGCAATACGAAACTACAGAACACGTGGAATTTGTCGCGATCGCTTTCGAATTCATATTCGGGGCGGTTTGAAGTGATGCAGTAAAGAACCCATCGTTGAGCCGCCCGTCGTAGTCGCTGACGCTGATGCGACGCCACCACCGTTTCCACTGCCCGCCCCATGATGATGATGGTGGTGGTGGTGGTGTGGGTGGTGATGATGATGGTGATGATGCAGTTGGTGCGCGTGGTGCCCGGTCTGACTTTGGTCCGCCATTGGCCAATCGTCATCACTATCGACCAGCTGCCGATCGTTCACGCACACGGACACAATGCTCCGCCGGCCGACCGGAACGTCACCGGTCGCATCGCCGACCGTGCCCGCCCCACCAACATCCCCTGCGCCACCCGCGCCGCCGCCGACATTGTTCTGCTTGGTGAGCAGCTTTTTCTCGTCCAGCGATTTCGAAGCATACTCGTGCCAGGGGACGCCACCGATGCCGCGACCCGCCACATTGCAGCCGGTCACGGGACAGATGCAGCCGATGCCGGGTGCCACACCACCCGAGACGGAACTGGAGGTGGTCATCGTGCCGACCGTGGTGGTTGAAGTTTGCTCGAACGAAACTGCCCGCTGCTTGCGCACGCGCCCACCCGATGCCGCTGGGGCGCCGCCGATGACTCCTCCGCTCGCAGCCAATGCGCCTGCACCGGCCGCTCCCACCGGCCCACCGGTGTTGCTGTTGCCCGGCTGGACCACCGCCAAGCTGTTGATGGTTTCGTTAGTGCCGTGGTTGTTGGAACCGGACGTGGCGGGTCCTTTGCCACCGCTGCCGCCACCCCCGTTTGCCTTGTTGCGGAAGCTGTTCGAGCGCGAGGAACCGTTTTCCTTGTTGCGCCGCGACGAGGACCGATGCAGGTGGCCGTGCCGGGAGCCAGCGCGACGGCTGGGCCGCTTAGCCGACGACTGATGGACCGACTCCGCGGATGCACTCAAACCGACGTTTCCCACTGCACAAAGGCGCGCAATGTGGAACCGTGTTTTGGTTGATTTTTTGTTTTGGGTTTCCATCAAGCGGCGCACACATGCGATACAATGATGGAGGTGGACGTGACCCGGGGGAGGGGTGCCAAGTGAAACACATGTTTTGATCGCAAAAAAAACGCAAATTAAACCATCAAACACACAGGGGGAGATTCGGGTTGTGTCGAGAGCACGGGTCATTTGGTTGGAAAACGTTCGTTTAATAAAGTGGAAGAAGCAGCAGAACGAGAGGAAGATAGAGAGAAAAGAAAAAAGTTGCATTTTAGAATGATGTTGGCACGAAGTGGGCGGCACCGGGGGCTGCTGAAAGCTGCTCCTTCGTGAGCTTTTCGTTCTCCGCAGCTTTCAACAACGAAAACCATCAAAACCACAGTATATGTAAACCTCATAATGGAATGATTTTGTGTGGTGAAAGTTAACAAATGATCCGGGAGGGGGCATGAATGTATGATATGAAACACACATACATAACGTAACAAAATCCAAACATGTTATAGGACAAGTAGTTATGAAAAAAAAACATGAAAACTCATACGAAAAACACAAACTCATTTAAACCAACCAAAAACGGATCATAATATGTAGTACAAGGAAGACACAAGAGCAAAAACTGAAGGCGTATGCATTACAGCAATATGAAATCAGTGCGCCTCTAATAGTAAGTTAAAAATTCACTTTGTGCATGATTGAACTAATTCTAACTATCATCAACATAAAGTTAATAAAAAGAAAAACATTTGTACCAATAATTACAACAAAACAAAAATCAAACAACACTGTTTCCCACAGCAAAATAATAACACGAACAAAAACAAATGCACCATAGTAGCTCAAACTACATACGATGACGGATGAAAGAAAAAAAAAACAAACTAAAACATTCGTCCACTTCATCCATCCATCCAAACATGAAACGAATGTCTCGTGATTCTTATCTAATATCCTTATCATTAAAAACAGAAACACACGCACAAGCTCGCACACACACACAATCATACACGAGGGGCTTGTAGCCACGAAGCTATCGTAATACTTGTATTATTATTCGCACGAGACAGTATGGTGCCACGATGTGGAGCACTAGCACAATAAGTAGCAGCATGGCAATGCTCAAAACTTTGACCAAACCAAGCACACAACACACGCACGCATGCACGCACACACCACACGGCGGACACACCCAAACCAACGGTAGCCATTCATCGTCGAATTTTGAAAAAGGCAATCGGCCACAGACAGACGTTGGAAGTAATCAGATATTAATCAATAAGAAGACGAGAAGAGTGGGAAAGAAGAAAAGAAAAAAAAGAGAAAAGAAAACACACGCCCGTTAAAATAGCTATTCCCGCATTATTTTTCTCTCTCTCCCTTGGGAGAGGGAGCCAAATCGTCCGAATTACGGTAGCCATGGAAGGCGTAAGGGATAAAGTTACATTTTGTCTGTTTAATCTATCCGAGTAAGCGTCCGAGTGTGCGTGTAGTATGAGGTGTGGACTGGATTTTAGTACAGTTTTTAACTTGGGTAACGATCAATCCATGTGTCAGAATGTCTCTCTGTTACACTGGAAACTATGTTTCAGCTTTGCGAAAGCATTAGTAATCCTCAGAAAAATGTTGTTTGTGACTGTGCTATGTACAAAAGAAAGAATGAGAATTAATTGAAGAAGCCATCGGGGACACACCCCCTTATATACTCACACACACACACGCGCGCGTACGCAAACGCGTGTTATTAGTTCAAGTTTTTAATTATTTCGGAACTATGCAATTAATCGCCCACGGACTACTATGTTAAAAAAAAAAACAAAAAACAACGAAAAGACAAGTTAAATCCTCCAATTCACAAATATACAAAAGATTCATAAAACACACAGATTAATAAAGGATAAACTCAAAGTAACAAAGGAAAGAGATACGAGTCCTACAACCTAAAACACACAAATAAATTCGAAATCATCAAAAGTATACGTATAAATAAATGTAGGAACCGTTTATTATCCTCGCGTTCATTTTATCCGTGCCTAAGATGTACGTCAACGTTCTATCCATCTCTCTGCTTGCCGAATTGTGAACCTAGCTATCTAACTATTCTGTGACAGTAACGATAAAAACAGCTCAGCGCATGCAAAAACACATAGGTTGAGCAACTCCATCGCTGTTCAGTGTAAAAAATTGCCTAATATTTGCATGATACGCGTACGCGTTGCGAAATATGTACAATGTTGCATGACGTCACACGTATTCAAGCGAGGAGTGGAAAAAGAAAGTTAAAACGTAACGGTAAAGGAATGTCACAGTGCGTCGATTAGTATAAAATGTATCCTCTCAGTCTTCAGATACATGCAGGGTGTTTTCCAGGATCGGTCTTGTGATAGACAGTGGAAACTCCCATGCAGAGTGCTGGACTATTTAGCTTAATAAATTAAACGAATCAACGTCCTTGCTATTTGTCATGCTACGCTCATCCGCTTCTGATACGGAATATTGAGCTGATACGGAAACTAATGATAGCGTCTGCTTACATAACATCTAATAAATAGAATAACTCTCACCCATTCCTATGCAAATCAGCTGAAATCCTATGCAAAATACTATTCATGAAAATAATACCGCTCGCATTCGTGTACGAAAAGATGTAAGAGCACTCATTTAAAAAAATAAAAATAAAACGCGCAAACCAAGCCACACACGCACCTAGCGAACACTACGAATACACTCTAACGTGCGCGTCCGAACGTGCAGTGGTGGGAAATTCTTCATCCTGCGTTCTTCTAAAGACAGGCACATGTCGCCACCACGATGCGAGTCGTTCAGAACAGAAAATCCAACACCGAAAACACAATCATCGAGAGATTACTTTGGCGCGAGAGGGTTGTGGAGTTTCCGTTTCCGACCGACATCGAGTGACTGATGCTACTGTTGCGACGGTTAGCGTGTTGGCGGTTAACGAGCGTGCTATCTTTACTGGCAGCTGTCGCCATGGGACGTCGGGTGGATGTAGTGGGAGCCATGGAGTTGGGTTTACTACTCCAAGAAGTAGAGGCGATAACAGGGTTAGGATTAGTTGGGGTTCGCGTGCCCTCTACCTGAGAGGGACGCGGTGCTCTAGAGATCGTTTTAATCTTCTTCTCCCCTGTGGACGAAGCAGCCGAAGACGGACCCGGAACGCAAGCGAGATCGGACCTAGCGGGTGTTTTCCCGCCGGTGCTGGTACGGCGACTGGTAGCGCTAGTTTCGTTCCCTGGAAGAAACGATGATCCCGACGCTACGAGCCGATCGTACGAGTTACGCCGGAGCAGCGCGCGACGCCGACGACGTCGTCGATTTTCCGCCTGCATGTCGAAATGATGGCTCTGCGAGATGGCAAAGTCATTCTCGTCACCGTCGATTTCATCATGCATCAGCAGCAGGTCTTCGTCGTCGTCGCCGTCGCCGCAGTCATCGCCAACACTCGGATCAAAGTTGTTATCATCGTCCGAGATATATTCCATTATTTCTTTAGTTGCAATTCCTAAATGGCGCTGCTGCTTGGCAGGGGAGATCGAAGAACCGGACTCGGTGGAAGGGGATACGTTAGCAGAACATTTCAAAGGATGACGTTCGCCTGGCAAGCACACTGGCGGACAGCAGGTATTAGATTTACGTGATGCAGCGGAATGTTCATTATGTCTTATGGTGCAGCAGTGAGGAGAGTGAGACGCAGTTGGCTGCACTTGCCGATGATGAGGATCAGCATTGTTATGGTTAAGATGATATTGAATGTGGTGATAGTGGCGGTGATTGTGATTGTGGTTCTCTTGGTCTTGGTTAACATCAACAACAACGACATCGTTCAGATTGTCTATACTATCATAGGTACCGATTATTCCGTGCGGATGATGATGGCTGTGGCCAATCGCTCCCGGGATCGGCGTCGAGGTGACGATCTGTGGATGAATCAACGAACCGGTGCCGTCGTGACACAGCTCCAGCGAGCTGCCCCGTGCGCCTAGGAACCACTCGGATCGCGTTCGCATCCTTGCCGCTTGTCGTTCGTGTACCTGGCGAACCAATTCACACAGCACAATCGTTCGATCACGATCACGAATTGTTTTTTTTATGTGTTGAACACGGTTGTGGTGTCGGTGTTTGCAGGATTTCATTATGGTTTTGGTTCGGGTTCGAGCAGGTAAGAGATACGCCGTGTGTCACATAGGAAGGAAGAGGTGCGCGCGGAAACAGATCATCATTTGCGTGTATGACACAAATTGCAGTATGTCGAGGAGAGTCAATGTAGGTCAATAGAGAGAAAGAGAGAGAGAAAGAGAGAAAATGGTACAAAGTTTACATTAATTCTTATATATTCCGTTATATAACAGTTGTCAGTCTTTTTAGAAAAAAATCGAGATTATCTCAACTGTACGCTTACGTGACCGGCACAGTAATTTACTAAACGAACAGCCACATGCCGAGCTCTAGTCTACTGCGGTACTAAGATGTTTACATTTGTTTGTTTGGCTAACAGTGTCTGTGTCTGTCAGTGGTGAGAGTGTGGATTAGTAAAACTATACAGAATAAAAAGTAAAACAAAACCAAAAAATATATATATCAGTGATAGCATATATGGATTTATTTGTTATTACGAACAGATGGAATTAGACGCAAACTGATGAGTATGCCCGAAAGTACATGTTGGCGCAACTTCGAAAGCATGTACATACTGTAACAGTGGAAAGCTAGAATCTGAAACACATTCATTCAGTTTGTCAACACTATCGAGAGAAACAAACACAAGTTGCAATTTGTTATTAGCATCACTGAAAACAAAGAATAGTTGATTAGCATATAGGACTCTAGAAATTTATGAGCATTGGGTTATGCCTGCACCGATAAGGTTTCATTGATTGAGCTTTGAGACGGCAACCTTCCGCCAAAGGGACGTTGAGCCAGAAAGGATAAAAATCACAGCAATAAACGCTATGAGAAGTTCGGAGGGAAAAGAACACATTAGCTGATTTATCAATTAATATTGTTCATACGGTAGAGGAAAACAAGCAGTATGTGAGCCAACTTCTCACAATCGCATGAGTCATATAATATAATAGTCTCTTATATTCAGAAGCACCATCCTTGAAGCAAAGCCAACATTTGGTTGTAATATTTTTTGCCAATGAGATGATGTTTAGTAAAGCTACTTATTACCGGGAATATATAATAGCCGTTTACATAAATTTGAATCAGCTTTTGACACGGGAAAATGAATTGTTAAAACAGATAACATTTAGCAGCAAATGCTTCGTGGATAGTCAACAATAACATCAAATAAACTTTAGAGCGAGCCATTGCTCATCATTCGAACTCTTCGTTCATCAGCATTATTATAGATACGACTGGTATGCAAACAACACATTTGTTTCAAAGCGATGAAATTATATTCCCTTGAAAATGAATACAGCTGCAAATAAAATGTAGGTTGGCCTCTGCCCGTGTTAAGTACGCTTTTATTTTTTATTTTATAATAATAAAGATGAAATCGAGATTTTTGACAGGAAAAACTTAAACAATGAAATGGTTTGCGTTTTTGGCAATGATTGATGTTATGCATCATTCGCTAAGCTATCCTTCTTCGCACCGTTCAATAGTTGGTAGTTACTCAGTCAGGATTGTATACTGTTATATCTAAACGAAAGCCGAACTAGCCGTTAACGTTAAACACATGTACTAGTTGGTGCAGCGTACCAACGTGTGTTGTTTATGGTTAGTATTATAAGGTTGGTGTTACATTGTTACGATACATATGCTTATGTGAGTACACCCTTGAACCTTATCCTTTTTTCCTCCCCTACTCCATAGCGAGTATTTTTATCCATTTGCACAGAACGCGAACGCTGGATCAGTTCGATTTTTGTTTTGTTTTCGAGAGCCTATATTCGATTGTACGGCATGGAGAAAACGATCGCACGAAACACGTACATGTCCAAATTGGATGACAAAAATACTCGATACAGCTAGCGTATTCGTTTCCACTAACCAGCTACTACTGTTTACCGTATTTATCGTTCGCTTTACAAATGACCTGCGATCTGTGTTCCTCAGTTCATATTATTCAAAGAAATACTACGCGATATGATCGTAATGATCACGAGTGAAACAAATCTCCTTATCCTATCCTCCGCAAACTACAATATACGCAAAAGTTCGTGTACATTTATATCTATAGGTACAGGCTATTCTATCGAATCGAAGAGATTAACGATCATTGCACATCAGCCGATCGATATTGCATAGATGGACAGTGTATTGCACCTACTAACACGAGAAGGTTATGGAAAAACTATGTCGGAAATGTAAAACACACATTCAAAGCTGATGTGTTCTTTTTCGGGCTGACAAGATGTTCTAAAAAAGCGTTCCTATTTCAAACGTCAGTCCAGATTTTACAGTTGGTATGTAATTGTTGTGCTGCTATGTACATCCGAAGTTCAACTGTATAGAGCAATGCATAAGAGTGCTTGCTTGTGTTTTTTCGAGGCTAACTTATTCGAGGCGTACGTATTGGAGATAAAATGTTCTGGCGAACGCAAAAAAAGCAGTTAGGCGGTCGCAATAATAATAATAATAATAATGTTTAAGTTGAATAAGTTGTATAGTGAACCTGCCATCTTTATGACTCCTCGTTAGTTATAGCCTGTACCTATTTCCAAGGAGGCGATTAATATCTTCTAATAGAGACAGGCCAAACAAAAGCTGTGAAGTATGTCTACTAGAGAGATGTGTTTTGTTGCTTGTGCTTGTGATTGAAATATGTGTTTCGAGGATGTGTGTGTGTGTATATAGCAAGTGTAAGAGTGTAGCAGAGCGCCATATCATGTCACTCCAAGGCAGTACGAGCAGAACAAATATGAACGGAAAAGGGAATTTGCGCAGGCTACACTAAAAACGCACATACACAAACACGCTGTCTCCATACTCCGACAACTCGCGAGCCACGCAACACACTACATTATATAAAGGTCGTCCCTCACCTGAGGTAGGTAGGAAAGGCTCTTGGTACTCTCCGCGTACCGGTTAACGGCCCGCAGTTCGTCTAGAGTCATGTGTTGCTGCGAACCAGACCGTGTGTTGGACGATGACGAATGCGACGACGAGGAGCAGCTGGACTTTTGCACATTGAATATCCCTGGGCCTTCAAGCGACACAGAAAGCCGAGCGCATGATTCAAGCAATGAGTGCTCTGGAATGATGCCGAGAGATACAGCCGAGTTACCTACGTTCGGACCGCCCGTTGTCAGTAGGGCCGGTGTCGAGTGCGATTCCTCCTGGGCGACTGTGTATGCGATGCAAAACAGGGACGCGTCCAAAAGAGCCGAGATATCCACATTGAGATTGTTGCAGCAGCAGACCCCGCATCGACACAATGCAAGAAAAAATTCGAAAGAATAACAAGAAAACATGAGTTAAAACATATACCCCACTGCATGCAATGCGTTGACAACAAACATCAATTTATTTTTTTTGGACAAATGTTATCTGTGCACTACCGACCTACGGCACATGAAATTTTAGCGGACTATTAAATATATTAGTCGATCATTAGAATTTGTATTAAAATGTAATGTTAATCATTCAAGCACATTAAAGAAATCAAAATCACGTACTTAGACCCCATCTTTCGCATTCGCACTGCAGCCAGGTTTTTTCGGTCTCTAAAGCTAGTTTTACTGCATCGTAGTATCATAATCGAACGTTCGTCCGTCGCGGAGGCGCAGTTGAGTTGAAGTGTGAAGATTTCATTCCAGATTCCAGTTTGTTTATATGTGAATGTATGATATTGGCACCCGTTTCATTGTCCAGTTCCCCAACGGTGTTGACAGTGTCCAGCATCGATAGTAAGTATGAGCGCGCGCACACACACACAATACATGTGGAAGCAGAGAGGTATTTGTTTGGTTCAGAATGTTCATTATTGCAATTTAGGATGGCATGTTCGAGGAAGAGTAAATTGTGTTGTACAACCGAAAATTAACAAAAAAACAAACGAAAACATAATGAATCCAAGTGCAGATTTAATACAAAAAATAAGCAAACAATATAAACGAGATTGTTCGATACGATGCAATAAGAAGAGAAGATAAAGAAAGATGAAAAATAAACCATTAATAATTAGTAACTATGTAACGTGAAATTCAGGATATTTTTAAAGTTTAACCAAACTACAAAAATAACACAAACAAATTGTGCACGGAGATGTGTTGCGAGTGGTGTTGTCTGAATCTTATTTCAATCCATAAATTAGAGTGAACGAAACCGTGATTGATCACAGCAGTAGTATATTGAGTGGTTGAATAATATTTCAAAACTTTACTTTAAACTAAATTTTATTCATAGAAATAGATAAAGGATCTTTAACACAGCAACTCACAAATTATTAATATGGAAACAAAACATATATCTTGAAACGTTCTCCTTGACCGGAAGCTGTGTACATTCACACACAGACAACACTCGCGCACACATTCCATTGGCAAATGCGTAGAAAGGAAGATCAACTGGATTGAAGAGACGACACTACAAAATAAGCCACCCGAATGACGTTTGGTACTTACGTGCATAATGTTGCTGTGCCGTTTTGCCCCGTGGCGGTGGTGGATAGCGGAACGAGCATATCCATTCGTCCTGCACTCGCAGCACGCGCCCGGTGACTCGCGCATAATACTCGTAGTTGACGCGCCCGAATAGATCGCACGCGGTAAACTGCTCTATCATTTGTTTCATAATTTTTGTCGCCACCTGCAATCGAACAAGATACCGTGGGTGAGAAGCAAATTTAGCGAAGGCATATAAAGTGGGAATAAAAATCAAAACGGATCATCAACAATATTCTCTCAGGTTGCACTACACGACATGGGATTCGACACATCGTTGTCCATAGTTATCCCTGAACACTACTACCAACATAAAAATGTGAAAACCAGCAAACTGTTCGTTCGTGTTATTTTTTTAAATAAAAATCATTTAAATAGGAGATGGGATACGTAGAAGAAGTATATTAAGCACAAGTGATACATATGTAGGGACGGCAGACAGTAATAGAGATAGAGAATATAAAGCGGATAGTACAAGTGACAACATACGCGTCGTACCAGGAAAAATCCAGAATACAGAAAGAAGATAGAAACTACCGGCAAACCGAGTTACATAGTTACGTAGAGAGGAAGGAGGAAACAGAGAGATAGAGAGAAAAAGAACGATGGTAAGCTAAACAGCAAACCAACAAGTACAAGCACAACGAATACAAAGACAAATGCGGCATACAACGAAATAACTTTACATTGCATGGGTGGATCGACATGAAACACGTATGGCGATGATGGTAGAAAAACAAAGCAGCAAAGGGTCGCGATAGAGAAGAGATGTGTGATCGATCAATTAGTCACCAACTCCAACTGATCTCTATTTCTGGAAAACCTTTATTCAATAAAACTCTTTTGAACAGAAATTCTCGCAAATTAAAATTATTCTATAAAAAAAACATAAAATCCAGCCACCAATGAAACAGCCAATAAGACAGGGGAAAATAGATAGAGAGAGATGCCAGAAAGTAACAAACATCAACAAACCTACAGTGAATAGTACCGTACATTATTGAAACAGATAGTATTCCGTTCCAAACAAAATATTAAAAAATAATATTAATAACAATATAAATCCGATTGCTTTAATCAATCTACCAAGACTAGGAAAGTATTATAGGACTATATTTGATACACTTTTCAATTATAAAACATGGCTCTTCTCCCGGTGACAACAGCATGCGCGTTACCGCTTAGTGGCTAGCACAAATACGGATGTAATTATGTTTGTAGGTACATATCTTCATTTTTTAACTACATCGACTGTTGATATGCAGAGTAAAAAATATGCTATATATATAGACATATTTTCACCTATGTGTGAAGTAAACAAAACAATAAAAAAGGTGTTCAATAAAATGCATTCCAATTACAATGAACGTAAACGCAAAACAAACAGCTCATCCATACAGAGTTTAATAATCTAGTCATATTCCAATAATCATAGCAATGTACTAGGAACTGGAACGTAGTCGCACGTAGTCTTCTTTATATGGTTAAAATTTTGGGTGCCGCACCAACTTACGTGAACTTCCGCCTGTTTTATGTGATGGTGATGATGATGTGTAGCAGAATAGTAGTAGATTGGGGATCGATTGTGGCAATTTTGTAAATTTTTATTAACGATTTTGTTATGTGCGCATAGTTTTTTTTCCATGAGTTGGAACCCCGATTATTTGTATCAGTTTTTCAGCCACCAGTTGAAATGAGTTTCATTTCGTGAAGATGGCGTGAAGCGCAACATGATTTGTTTGCATTTGTTTGCGAGGAAACCGATGTGTTGGGCACGGAACAAAAAGTTTATTTGTTTTGTCAAGTTTTCCCCGAATTTTCAAGTGTAGTGTTTGACCCCGTTTGTAGCAAAGCATGTTTTCACGTCGTTTTTGTTGTTGTTGTTGTTATTTGTTTGGCATCATCATTCGAATGCAATTTGATATGATTGATGATGAGTTTTTGGACAACCATATTTTGGAGCGATTTTTATGCGAGTCGTTGGTTGAGCCGCAAGGGAAGCAGTTTTTCGATTGGAGAAGAGAAGAAGTGAAACAAAGAGAACAGTTTAGATGCTAATCAGAAGCTATAACTTTACGTTTTTTATATAATATTAACAAAAACAGAGAAATGTACTAGTTTAAACCAATTGAATGCAATATTCACAGATTCTTACCTATACAAAATAATAAGGAAAATAATATTTAGAAGATCAAACAACGAAGAAATATTATTTAACAAACGTTAAAAAAGAACTAGTACAATAAAGTTGTACTTTGCGTGATCGTACATCACGCTGTAACTATTTCTTCGATGCACCTGCTGCAGCCGCAGAGTTCGAAATCACTTTCCCTGCGTGACGTAAAATTTACTTGCCGTGACGGGGAACGCCATCACACCGACGTGCGTACGAAACATACAAATTTGACAGCCTTTAAATGCTTGCCCCATTCGTGCAACGGCATGAAGGTAAAGATAGAGGGCGCAATTCACGCTGCAGAAGTATAGAAACACTATGAAACAAAGCGAACAGCGAAAACATTAAGCAAAGCAACTGTGTAAATGGATACATTCTTCGCGGCCGATCGAGAAGCAGAATGCGCGCACCCAACTCCAACTACAGCGTCCAATACGGAATAGGCGAAAAATGTACCAACTATGTTCAAACTCCCCCAAACTCGCTAGTGAGAAGGCATATACAGTGTAGCATGCAGAGAACTAAGGCGAATATTTCAGCACATCACACCTTTGGTTGAACGATTAAAAGTAAAACGAAAGCTAACGCTGCAGGAAACCTAAATTGATCGATAAGTAGCTTCTGCCTGTACAGCGACAGTACCTCACAGAATAATAAGGCATCACGAGTTTAACGAACCGTGGCAATAATAATTGAGAAACCATCCATATACCACCTCGGCAGATAGAAGGCCGGTTCGTCCCTTCCTCATGGCAATGGTGCATGGTTGCATCAAGCAATATTAAGTCAGTGCATTGTGCGCAAGCACACACGATCACGCGGCCCAACTCACCCTCACACACACACACACACACACACAAATGTTTCACACGACCTGCTCATAATGCGCAGTCGCGAAACAATAGATTGCGCGACCCACACTAGCTGGTAGCCGGACACACGTTGTACGGAGAGCACCGGGGAACCCCAACCGTGGTGACGATTTAGCACGAGCTTTGATATTTTGGGCCCGTTCCGGTTTGATGCCCTACGAGGCGCGCGCGCGCGCAGGAAGCCTAGAAAGTGCTGGACCCATCCCATCCCACACAATGTATCCCACGGCCAGTGAAGGGAAAGTTTCGCAACGGCAACGACGAATAAATATGTTTATGAGCGCGGCAAACCGTTTAAAAGCGGTTGCCCGGCGCGTGCAATTGTTCGTGGGTCTCGGTGCAATGTCCATGGTGTAACCCCAAAACCACACCGCGCGGGTCACTGATTTCATGACCCATAAATGACAGTGGTAGTGGTAGGTGGGAGAGCAGAAGAAACGATACGATTATAGCGACCCCGGCTGTCTACTCGCGCATACGACTCCGGCGCGCCAGTCGCTCATTATGCTCACCTCGATTTAGCGCTTCGCATGACGGCACAAGCGGTTTGGGATTGTTTAAAAGGTAGCGATTGCTGCGCGGAAAAGCAACAAGAAGCCGCTTGCATTTCCCGACAGAGTCGTTTGATGGTACCAAAAAACGTCTGAATGCTTACTTGAATGAAAGTAAAATATGCTACGGTTAGGTGCGCACGTGCACACCGTACGCCCTCTAACTAGCTAGTGGTGGGTGTTATCCACCCTTCTAAGACCGGCGGTGGGTAATGCGCTATGGAAATAGCCAGGAGTTTCGGCCACCTAGGGTTGAGTGTATCATTTACAGCTTTCACTTCCGCTTTGGAACGTCGAACACATCCGTTTGGAGGGGAAAAGGCTAGTTGGAACGTATTCGTGATTGACTTACCAAATCTACTGTGCATTTCGGGTGAAGAAATTGAATTCAATATAGGATGGGATTTCTTTTATCAAAATGCCCTTCTTCTTCATTCGTACCTGGTATACATCAACTACGTCTAGGCTCAGATATTACTAAAATAATACCCGCACCCTGGATAGTCACTCTTGCGTACGGGGGGACGATCCAGTAGAGATTCGAACCCACAGCGTATGATGTACAAGACAGGACTATACGGCCGACAAAAAAAAAACCCTTCAGGTGACTGAAATATGATGTTGGAACGATTGAGTCTCGTCTATTATCCGTCTAATATGCTTTCTGTGACTATTTCACACAAAAAACAACAGTGTCCATTCCGAACGATTACAGCGATATATCCCAAACATATATCTGAAACTCAACCAGAGGGAAGACCTCGCAAAACCCTGTTCGCAACTGCAGCAGCAATATTGCAAGGTGCGCTTCGGTAAACCCTGAGGTTAAACAACACCAACAAAACGTCCTCCACGCGGGTGAGAGATTACGTCGGAAGTCTTCTCCTCACAGAAATAGGTGTCGATCGGGAGTGCCCCTCCACCTTGGCAGGAGGGCCGGGCCAGGTAGTGCACCACAAACGAAACCCACTAAGCTATTACTCGCGATCACAGGCACAGACCTCACACAACAACCCCGTCAGAAAAGTCATTCCGACATGCTTACATGCCGAAGCGGCCCGCAGGCAAACAAACAAACAAACAAATGGTCGAGCAAATTGCGGCGCCAAGACGATTACGCGCACCCGAGGTTTGACGTCAACGCAAAAACCCGCCGCGTTCGCGAGCTGACATTCCGTCTCACGTGAGGAAACTGCCGCCTGCTCTCAGGTGCACGCGGGATACGGGGCCGGGCCGCGCTGGTGGCGCAAAAGAGAAAGAGTCCTTCGATGAAGACGCGCAGCGGTCCCCAGGAGCACCGGTAGACGGCGACGCACCACGCCGAACGTAGACGGATCGCATGGCATGCCATGTGCATGTGCATTGGCACGGTTAGCACGGTTGCACCGCGGCACATGTCGCTCGGCCGACAATCAAACAAACAACCTTGTCACTTCGAGCGTGTACGCTCGGTTCAGCTACGGCACCGGCTGCACTAGGCCGTCAATCGAGATGACGTTGTGGTGCTCGCTTGAGTGGAGGGCGCTGGCGACCAGAGCTAGGGAACCCGTGTCCCCGGTGACATTTTCCTTGAGAGTGAATTTCGGCTCACAGAATCTCTGTGAGGAATCAGTGAGGCGTACCATGAGTGACTATTCTGGGTGCAGCTATTGTCATCCCTCAATATCATAGCTTTAGTGTGAATTATTTAGATTTTTTGTATCCTCTGGAATTTGTACATTTTCCTGTCTGTAAATCGATGTTACCAAAAATGCTTTAGTGCTAATAAAATCATAAAAACCAACAACCAGCGAAGCCGAACCAACTATATCGACGATTGAAATATCAATTTCTGTACTTGACACCATGCTGTGTGTAAGGTGATCTTTCTTCTTTGAGATCAATTGTCAAGTAGAATTTAATAGATTATATCGCGTACCAGGAAAAGAACGTTATTTCACCACGAAAGCAACACCTAATGGGATCATGTTTTATTTTGATACAATGAAACCTAAATAGCAGCCGAAAGGACTGCAATCTTTGGAAGACTGTTTTGTTGAGTAATTTATGAAACGGAACCGTATGTCTTTTCTAAGCAATTTTCAATACAAACTTGTAAACTCATGCACCTTGTGCTATAAACGCTTTATAACTGTGCTTCGAAGGTGTTTATATGTGTTACATGTGTTTTTGGGGGTAAACTACCGAAATACAACATGTCCTTTTTCATTCATTAACACTTGTTTAAACTCTCTGTTTTGTAAGATAGTGTTATTTAATTGTTTATGAAATATTTGGTACAACATTATCATGGCAAACCATCTTTGAGAGATAAGAATGTGCATGATAGAGAAACTGTATTTAACTAGGTGTTACAAATGTAGTTAGACAATATCGTTAATTAATACTCGCATTCATGCATCTATTCTATATTAGCAGCGAGAAAAACATAGCGAATATTTTCCGCATTAAATGTGCGACGACATACAATGTGCCACATACTCTTGTATCGGACAACTTCACCAACAACACACATGCCGCCAAATACTTGACTTTCCACCGTTTTTGCGTTGCCTGTCCTAAAATCATCGAGTGGTCAAATCCACTCTGCAAGCAGCAACGCAAGAGGAAAAAAATAGCAGAACAACGAGCACGAATTGACCCGATACTATCAAGGCAACAACAGCAACAAACCAACGCCGTGAAAACAAACAGATGGCACCAGAATACAACAGATTTTTCGTACTAATGATGGACCGGGATTTCATTTCGCGCCAAAGCGATCGATCGATCGACAGGAAAAGCGTCGGGCACTCTCTCGCACTCTGCACGCGGGCCGGGCGGGTGGCGTGTGTGTGTGTGTGTGCCTCCCGGAGCCTGATAAAAATAAATACACTCCGCCTTCGGAAAAGTGGAAAATTGGCCGCACCGAATGGCAACGACGGCGCGAACGGAACGGTAATGCGATAGAAAAATATATGTATCACAAAACAGAGACAGAGACGGCCGACGCCGCGACGACGGCGGCAGTGTTGCTCTCCAATCTGGGAAAATTTGATTTAAGAGGATCGACTGAGTTCGACATGGGTCGTACCCCGCCCGTCCGTGTTGCGCGCTCTAGTTCCTTTTCGCACCACTATACGGCCGCGGTCGGTTCAAGGTAGAGAGATGGCAAGCAGAGCAACAATAACAACAAAAACACGCAATCGGCACAAATTATACCACAAATGGATTAATGATGGCCTAAGAATTATCTGGAAAGCTGCGACCGAGAGGCGTGGTGTGTATGCAACAGCTTCGAGCCTAGTTTCTATTTTATCGTTTTCTGTTGGGTTCGTTGCAGTGCCTTCAAATATTGAATGCGGTCGGTAAAGGCAGTGGACTTAAATGAACGGAAAGATCGAAAATTTAAATGTTGATATCACCAACAAAACGCTATCGTAGATCATGTCTCGATTTTTATCGGATTTATCTTTAAGAATATTAAAAAATAAATAAATAAAAACAAGTACTTTCAAAAGTCGTTCATAGTTGAAATAATGCGAACGATGTTGAACGAAAAGAAATGCATGAAATAAGCAAAACAATGTTCATCATGATGGGTTATAAACACTAAAAGTGAGTTGAATATACTCCTGAGGTGGGATAGGATCTTTGGCCCGACTTCCCCTATTACAATTTCTTTTCTATGCTATTATTAGCTCGTAGACTGCCACGCGGTTTTGGACAGTATTCTCAGGCAGGACACCTGTGCCCCGCTATAGAAATCGTTGGATGCTAACACATACATATGTGATTTTGAGCACCCCTTTATAACCCAGCGTTGCGGTTGTATATGAGTATATCACAATAAAAAATGTAAGTTATTTCCTAGCTCTTCAAAGAACAGGTTTCAAAGAGTAGTCAAGATATTAGTACATAATGCTATAAATATGAAACAATTAGAGTAAACGCACCACATTTGGAGCACTTCGCTATCAATAAGCGGAATTTATCCTTTATTCAAAGGGCGATTATGCGGACAAATAAGGATAAATTAAGCAAATAAAAAGAACTTAACAATTGAGTTGAAAATTACTTGAAGAAACAATTGAATCCAGCAGACACTGCCACCTTCCAATTAAACATCTTAAATGTTCTTATAGCATTCAAAATAGACAACTTTTCAATGCAACGACGAGGGAAACAACAGCACTTACGTGCTAAACAGCAGCGGTGTGCTTATTGCGAATCATTTGTTTCCATCCGTATTGTTCAATCCGAATTGCCACTAATGTGTGTTAAATTATAGCACCCATTTTGACTAAAGTGGTTCACCTCTCCTATTACAACATCAGCGTACAGTGCATCGCGTTTCTTTTTACCTCTCCAAACAGTGTATCCTATAAGCTGTTTCGAGAAAACTTTATAGTGCAATTACATTTTACCGGTCATTTTTACAATCATCACCCGACCCACCAAAAAAAAAGGCTCGTTTCGAGGCGCGTTGGCTCCACGACCGAAGCACCCGGGGCAAAAGTGAGATAAATGTGTTTATTACCGGTTACGTCGACTGCGCGCACACAAATGCATCAATTTTCCGGACGCGGTAACGTAACAGCGGAGAGCAGAGAGAAGACAAAAAAAACTCCAACACGCCGTAGATCGTACAAACAAAACCAAAAAAAAGCAACATTCCACCAAACTGCACGCTGATCCACGGGCGATTGGGGTGTGCCGCGATCCGCGATTCTCTTCATCTTTCCGCCCGCTGTCCCTTTTCTGGCGATCCAACAACAACCCAAAGCTACCCCAAAAACGATTAAAAATGGGTCCCAACAACTCCCCCCCCCCCCCCCTCCCAGGATCGAAGTACGGCGGCACGTGATCGATGTGGAGTTTTTCTTCCACACAAACCCCGTTCCGGCATCAACAAACCGCGGCTGGTGAAAGTCGGAGCCGGGCGCACAAATCGGGCAGCTAATTCGTTCGTGATTCGATAATTCGTGCGTCTCACACGGTCAGCCTCTATTGCTGGGAGGTGTTGTGGGTGAGCCAGTTTCCGTACTGCTCCGTGCACGCCTCAGCCACCACCGGCGGAATCAGCAGCACCGCACAGCGTGAACCGACGAGGTGAGGGATTATCGCATCATTCCCGCGCTCCGGTTTGCATGCTGCAAGCGTGACCGAGAAATGCATGATACTTCTCCGCACACACAGACAAACAAAATCTTGTTTTATTAGTTTGGCCTTTTCCTCCTCACCCGAAGGTGGTCGGTTCCACACAGTGACGAAAACGATGATGAAAATAACGAAGATCACGATGAAGACGATGATGATGACCGAAAAATGGTTTGGAAAATACTGCTAACAGCCCGATCGTCGATGGTAGAAAAAAAGATAAGCTCCGGCGAACGTCTGATCGGGTGCGTTATGTTGCGCTCGATTGATGCATCGATGCCGATTTTTTGGGTTTTTTTCAACGATCGTTTCTCCTCTTTCCTGCATTCACAGCCGCGTTGTTGGCGTGTTGCGTAACAACGAAACAAACACGATCTCGCAGAGAAAGAAAAGCGCAGCCACACATTTAGCAGCTGCGGATGGCGAGTGACAATAAGCCAAAGAAAGCCATGATGATATTTAAAAAAATATTTTTCTATTTTTTTCCCAAATATATTTTTTCTCTATTTTTTTATTTTTTATAAAAAGCTCGAATAAATTTAAGAAATTAGAAAAATGAGAAAATTTGAAATTTTTGAAAAAAATATTTAATAAAAAAATATATATAACATTTGGGTCACCTCTCAAATTACATTTATTTCAGCGAAAAAAATGTTTCAGCGGAATCGTTTAAAAAGGCACTGTTATCACAACTTTTGCATTTATCGCTAATATCATCCAGCACACATACATGAAAACCAATGAATGCAATTAAAAGTACATCGGTCTGTCGACACAGTCCAGAAACAGGAAACGAAAACCAAACCATATCCTCGAAATGCCCTTCCGAGCCAAAAACAAAATTGAGCCTCAAAATTGGCGGACCGTAAGTGTTGTGTCCTGAACTTCGCAAATTAAACTGCAGTACACTCACCTTGAACCGCAGGACATCCTTCATGCGGGCCGTTTTGCCGTCGCTGACGCAGGACTGGAAGAAGCTCGGTGCCACCGAAACTCCCAGCGCTTCGCTCGTCATGCCCGTCTCGGCGCGCTCGGAGTTGCTGGCGATCACGCGGAATGTTCCGAACAGCAGCACCAGCAAACGCTGTGTGTGGCCTGGCAGTGACATAAGTAGTCTGTGAAAACGGGAGAAAGAAGCAAAAAAAACGATGGTGAATGATCTGGTGTGAACAAAAATGGTAGCGTTCGAGTGGAACCTGTTTCCGGTGGGTACTGCTCCCCGTAGCAGTGACGTTAGTTCCCCGCTGAAAATCATCTTCAGAAGAAAACTCCATAGAAAACATCCAAAAACCTTTTTTCCAGTGATAGTCGCATGTTGCCATCCGCAACTTAGGCCTTGTAGTTGAAACGATGTTTTTTTTCTTCAAATTTACCGTAAATACTGAACTGAGTCACTGAACGCTTGTTTAATCCTTGATTGAAAAACTACATCTCCCACATCGCCGATCAGTCTCGTCTGGGTCGTGCGACGCCCACACCTTTCTTTCCAACGCAACGCGCATCAACAACTGTAAATACCGTCACTCAGTCTAGCTCTGCGAGGCAGCGCGTCTCCAAACCGATAATTTGGTACCGTTTCCGGTTTATTTCGGCAATTTAGCACCGCATCGGCCCGCATTGGGAGGTATAAGAGAGAAGAACTGCCGCAACTGAATCTGCTACATTTGCAAAGATGTACGTGGGTGTGTGGTTGTATGTTTGTGATATCGTTTACATTTTTCGTCCGCCGATCGCGAACAGTTGTCTCCTTGACGGGCAAAATTTTACTCATCTCTAAAAAGTAAGATTTGTGAAAAGATCACTTAATTTATTTGAAAATGATTACAAAGACAGTTCACCAAAAGGCAGGCTTAAGCATAAATTTTGAATTGACAAATATTCCGTTGTTGTTTTCAAGTTTTGCTTGCACCAATAGATCCGTTTATAGGCATATGAATGATTAAGCAACCTTGAATGTTATAGAGCATATAGCGTTATATCGCAATCGTGTTTATCGCCGATGGTGCGATAAGAGTTCTCAAGTTTATTTCGGTAATACTAAGAAGAACCGCTGATGACGCCGTTGAACTGATTTGTTCGATCGTTCCAAACACCGTGTTCCGGATGGATTCCGACTACGTCATTAGTCATCGCGCATTTCGAGTTAAACGATACGACGCCAGAAATAAATGCACAACTGTGGGGCTGAATTCAAATCGACATATTTTTTGAGTAAGCCAATCCAATCCCTATTTTGGAAAATTATCAATTTAAATCTTTAACAGCGATAGTATGGGTAATGGAAAACGATAAAAAACAATAGGTAAAAATAACAAAATATCATTCTTAATTATTAAAATAACAATAAATATATTCAATGAATCCTCCACATCCAAATTTTATCTCCTACAAGCTCTACAATCAGGCAATCTTGTAAAGCACCGCTCTGTCGATACGATCGACGCGACCGTGTCGTCAGCTTCGTGTGCGATTGCAATCCATCCTCCTGAACGCGATAAGCATATTATGGACTTAAGCGCTACAACCCTTAATACCCTTCGGTCCGACACCTCACGGAAGAGCAGTTTGCAATCTTTAAGCGGCACGCGGCACACGACCAAACCGAGCTGAGACAGGAACAGGCAGGCAGGCAGACAGTGTGAGAAAAGAAACAACAAAAAACGAAGCCGGTACAACACCGGTTACCGGTTTCTACTGCCCTCGTTCGCTGCTGTCCTTGAGAGACGATGGTCATATACCGATGGCACAACGTTTGGCGGACAGCAGAGCGCGAGAGAAAAGACGCCCATCGCTGCTCGGCAAGAGGGCTCTTGTTGCAATTTACTATCGAAGGTTGCGCTCGATAAGATTAGATAAGCAACCATTCAACCGTCGTGTATTCGTAGTACGTAGTATTTCATTCTATTGTTGTTTTTCTGTTGTTCATTGTCGTACTTCCTCCCATCGCTTACACGTTTTGCAAGATGTTGTTCAACAATTTTTGTATATTATTGTAGTAACAGCGTCTTCATCAGCTTGTGAATTAATTGCTTGTGAAATAAACCGTTCTGGAAATGATTTTATCACTTTCTTTCGCAGAGGACAAAACGCGATAAAATGAGCACGTGCAAAGAGCACAATCCATCACCCACCCATATAAAGAAACAGCATACCAGATGACCAATGACAATGGCGTTTTTTTTTCTCGCAGCTGCAGTGCAACGCTCTCTAGCAACGGTGAAAGGTATTTCATACCTTCCCGGAAATTATAATAAAAAAGTGAAACTACCATATTACGTCGCTCCGTATCATCTCGCCTCAGCGGAACCAACCGACCATCGCACGAAAAAGGAATGGGCAACGAATTAAAAAAACACGATCGAGAAACCTTCACAGAAATGTTTTTTTTTGTTCAGCGTCAGCGCACTTCGTGTCATTAATGGTAAATTATGGCCTTTGTGCATATATGATGATACATCCCTGCATGCCGCAATGTCGTTGGGATCTTGAGAGTCTTCCTTTCCGCCTGGATGAGTAGGAGTAACCACAGCATCGCGAAACACCAAAGTCTGTCATCTACCCCAGCATTCGGAGCTGCGCACACTCAAATCAAATCGATTAAAATTGGCGGCATGTTTGATGGCATCCATTTTCACGTACGGAAATTATGGGACGCCGGTCTGCTTTCTCTTCACTGGCGCGAGTAATTAGAATCGTGATAATTGTCGGTGCAGCGTGCGCTTCAGTATAGAGCACCTTCCAGCAATGCTTCGAGCGACGGCAAAGCTGAAGGCAATAATCTCGTTTAGTATGACGTTCCAATCACTTTCACTTTCAACCGAAGCAACTTCCTGGTTGTAAGAATGTCATGGTCGGACATGAAATTTCCTTTCCTCGTCTTGTTCTCAATCATATGGGCTAAGATACGCAGTAGTAAACTTAGCAGACTTGGTAGACAATAGCCACAGCGCAGCACACTAAGGGACTCAGTGCACTAAGTCAATAAATGATTTGCATATTTTATGACTTGCAGCTTTTATGCCTCGTATATCGTGTACAACTTTTATGCCTGGTATGCATAACTGACTATCGAGCTACGGGTAAATAAGGACAAGAGATGGTTAGCCTTCTATTCACAATAGAGGTAATTTCCAATCCGTAGCCTTCCGGTGGGGTGGATATCCGACCACGATCGTAGAAGATGTATAGAATTAAAATTCGCTCAGTCTCCTGTCGCCAAGATCACAAAGCTTGTAGCGTACGAAGCATAATTAGTTAGATACGTGTCCAATTTAAGTAAACGAACCGCAAGCAGGTCTTGCATGAGCTAACTTTCAGTAAATTTCATCTACTAACATAGTTGCAAAATGTGTGTGGTATGGCTCATGTATCCATCGAAAAACGGAATTTGAAACACCAAAACATGAAAAATTCAAGTACCCGAGTGTTTGTATTCAAATATTAGCAACCTAATTCGATTTAACACTTTTCCTCTCATTTCCTATTCATCAGTCAATTTCACCGTGGAGTCAATTTCATGAGTTACAATCTGAAAACCCAGAACTATTTTACTGGATCACAAAATGGGTCCCTAGTGTCTAGAGATTTGAACCTGCTATTACAATGTGTCAAACGTTACACTTATGCATTTCTCTATAGGACCAACATGGAACGATGCTGCACATATGGTGTATGTTGAATATTGGCTATATTTGTTCAGTGCTTGACGGATGGTGTGGATGATTTCGATCGTATTTCAAGTTACAGAATAACTTCTTCCAATAAAATCTTCCATTGTTCGACGTGCATCCTAAACAGGAAAAAAACTCCTACCATACGGTTTGAAAGGCAATGAAAGAAACATGTTGCATCGAATATCACAGCACATTTCCCCCATTTTCGCTTGCACATCAGCAAAAAAGGCATGTGATCATCCTCTGCCCGTACCCTCTGACTAGCTCCAAAATTGGGTAGAATTGAAAACCGTAAAATAATAGCAACAAAATACGGCATGCCGCGTGTGTTGGCACCCGGCGGCTGCGGATAGATTTGCCGACAGACAGGTTGCCACCGGTTGATCCCCGGTAGCATGACGACGCGAAAACGTCAACGTCCGTCCATCATCGTCATCGTCGGTCTCGGAGTTCTACGCTGTTCTGCTACGGTTTGCTCGCGATACACGGGAGCAAAACCATCCGCCAGCCGCAGCATCTCCTACTTCAAGACTTTCGCGCGAGCTGCGGATAGGAAGCATGTAACAAGCCGTAGCGAACACCCCGAGGGAAATCGATAGCTCCTGCTCGCTATATGTTGCTGTCGCGTCGTCGTCTCGTTGAGTAGGTGTGTGAAAACATACGGCTTGTTGCGCGCGGCCAATCAGTAGTGTGTCGCACACCAACGTGCTTTTATTTTTGACAGTTTAGCGAGACCCCAAAGAAATCCATCCGAAACACGCGGTTCTACGAATTGGACCGTTTTGTACGGCCCCTTTTGGATTTTTAATTCTAATATTCTTGCAGTTAATAGTCATTCCAACAGTACGCGCTAGTCTTGCCATTCTTGAACAAATCAGTAACAAGAAGAACAATCTTCATTCTACATTTTTCACACACGATTTCCATTGTCGAATTAAAAGCAGCTTCGTGTCTCGTTGTATGAAAAACGAAAAACTTCATCTGCTTCTAAAAAAAACAGGAGCAGGGCGCTATAAATGGCGGAAAAAATTGACCTCTTAATTAAGTTCAATTTTACTACCCCATGTGTGCATGTTTGACAAGGCAGTCGTAGCAACCAGCCAGACAACGTGGGTTTGGACGCAACTTCCACCCGGCTTTATGGTGCAATGGCGATTCTCCGGTGCTCATCTCGCGCACGCTTGCCATCCTGCTAGTGACACACCTCGTTCTCCAGGCGGCACATAGTTGTGACACCACGGAGCAACGACGGTACGTCCCGAGCACCAGCATCACACACTCAACTACTCCTCACCGTCCGGGGTCCGATGTGCGCGGTGATGGTGGAGCCTAATCAAATATGGTTACTCCAACACAATTTCGACACTTTGTTCTTCCTTTTCCGCGGCGTACGGCGTACGAGTGCATCGCCAGTAATCGACGATGGTCACGACACACACACACACATACATACTACCGCCACGCTCGGCCACAATTTCATCCGCAACGATCGTCCCATTACGGGATTGAGCTATTAGTGCGAAACACACCAAGCGAAACCGTCAATTTGCTGGCGTGTGCTCTTCATACGAGGAAACTCAATTTAGGATGACACAGTCAGACCACCATTCCACCATCGAATCATCGAGCTGCCCTCTCTCTCTCTCCCTCTCTCCGACGCTTGCGTGCGCGTCCCAAATGTAGTGCGAAAAGATTAACATTTCTAACCTTATCGAGCCGAAAGGTAGAGCCAAAATGTTTTGAAATGTCTGCACTGTTTAGCATTTTTATGTCGAAACCCACCGTAGGGTTGCAGTTTTGGCGCCTAGTCACTCGAGTCGAGCGCAACCAGAGCATAGCGACACGCCGCCTATGGACGACGGCCCGGGAACAAGCGCCTGTTTGGCACACCACTTATCACACTTGTCGTGACAAATAGACGCAATGTCCACTAATGGACACAGATCGAGCATCTTACCATCGTCGTCACCGGCGTCATCAACGTGTGCAGAGTTTGTAGTCGTCGGCCGTCCCCGGGCTTGCCATCGCATCCGCGAACCACAACTACACAATATGCGGGAAGGGGGGAGGCGCACGCAAGGCCTTCATCTCCTGCTCTAACAAGTAAACACAGCATGTGTGGTTGTTGGCAGTAGTGCAGGTGCAGTAGGTGTGCGCACGCTGAAACTGAAAATATCTGCACCACATTGCGCTCGCGGCAAAAGGTGCAATGCAATGCAACGCGCGTGCATTAGGGCATGTAGTTGTCGTCGAACCGTGTCTCGTTCTCGGTGCCGGGAACGGTGGTTGTTGTCGGCATCTCCACGGAAACCAGATCCATCTGCGTCTCTGCGGTGGCAGCAGTCAAGAGGCAGTGCGAGTAAACCCACTCATCACACACGCACACAGCAGCGTATCAGATCCTACTTCGCGTATCAGATCAGAGCGCTGAACATAGAAGGAAGGATAGAAACGGGAGGGCAAGGGCAAGTAAAGCTCCCTCAAGAAACCGGGAAACTATTTCAACAATTTTCAACCGCACCGAACCAACTGCGGCGCCCGAAGACCGGCACACGAAGACGACGAACCAAAAGGCGTGACCCTTTACACCGTGAACCATGCTTGGAACCTCACACCCATAATGTTTTCTAGCGCAGGGGGACCCCAAACCTATCCGCTCACTGTGATGTTTTTCGGGCAGGGATCATAACATGATCGCCGATGATCTGCAGAGGGATGATGTGTCCACGTGCGACACACTTGTGCTTGGATGCAGGAACATTGCGTTTTGAAGTCAGCAAGTATCCAACTCTTGCTGTTAGTAGTCTAGAGCCAATTGAAAAGATCTACCATCCATCCGCTTGCTTGCTGCACCAATAGGTTAGAGAAGTGAACAATGTTTAATTATGTTCATAAATTCGTCAACGATGTTATCGATGCGTGTCGGGAATTCGTATGTTTGACAAGTATGCGAAGGCTGGTATGCACACGTTTCCTTGATCGTTATCAGCCGATGCCGAGAGCCGGGTGGATTTGTGCGTTCCCCGATGTTTTGATCTATATTTATACCGTACCTTCATGGTGCGGCTGTCCCTTCTCTATCAGCCATACCCCCCTATTGCCGTTGTCTAACGGCAGTCGAATCGAACGGAAGCGCCGTCTCGAACGGCAGTCATTTTGGTATTGCCGTTTCCGATGG